>BPLS01000619.1:1279010-1303675 GCA_019656275.1 Rhododendron kiyosumense
ATGAAAGAGAGAGACCATTCTGCATGTGTTTTGGGTTTTAATTTTGTGATGGTTTTTTATTTTTATTTTTATTTTTGCCTTTCAGCCTCTAAATCCGCTGTTGTTTTAGAATAATCAGTTTTTAGGCATACTTTTGAGTAAAAAAAATTGATCTGTGTGTGTGTGTGATATTTCAGCAGTGCTACATCAACAGATCTATTCTTACTAGTTGACGTATGGCTTGGCTGATTAACTGTTCTCTTGTTGCATTTTTTTTTTTTGTTTCACAGGTGACTAGAAGGGCTTTAAAAGACTCCACTCTCTCTCTCTCTCTCTGTGATATTTCAGTGGTGTTACATCAACAGATCTATTCTTACTAGATGACATATGGCTTGGCTGATTAATTTTTCTCTTGATGCGTTTTTTTTTTTGTTTCACAGATGACTAGAAGGGCTTTAAAAGACTCCATCCGCATTGTAACCAAATCCTACACTATGAGGTTTGTCTAATATCATCTTTTTAGTATTTGGTAACTTTGACTTTGCGTTTCTTTACTCCAATCACCTTTATCACACGCATACATATTTTGAGTATGTCAGTTCCAAACAAGTGGGAAAGGGGGAGAGAGGCGTCCCAAACGCCATCCATTATGTCTTCTGGGCATTGAATTACTTGGGTGGGACTAGATAAGGGCCCTGCTGTATGGTGGCAGCTTCGGAAATTTTTTCCAGGGTAGTCATTAACTCATTATATCCCATTCAGGAATTTTATAGAAGAAGAAGCCTTACCAATTCCATCATGTATATCCAAAAAATTACAAGTTTAAACTTCTCAAGTCAAATAGAAAATTAAGTTAAATGTTTCGATAACATTGTTCGAGGGAAAAAGTATATGGGCTGTTGCAGTTGTCTTCGTCGAGTTTAAGTATTCCAAAAAAATTACATGATAACAGTATTGTATGTACTATTAAATAGGAGAAAAGGGTTCAAAATATGTTGTTGAATGTAGAAGGAATCAAAATAGATACTTTTAATGTTGAGAAGAACTTTGGCTGTGGTAGTTGTGGGGTGTGCAAACTTAATGAAACGGGTGTGCACACTTATGAACTGGGTGTGCAACATTTAACATTGGGCTGCACTTATACTACCATTTTTTATTCAAGGAAAAAGCTCTTCAGGGTGTCAACTACACACTCAGCCTTGCATGTGCCTCCGCCCCTGCTGCTGTAAGCCCAAGTAGTAGCCTGAATATATAGTGGGGAGTGCGTCACTTGGCTGCACTGCTGACTTGTTGCAGTATTATCATGGAATTTGTCTGTAGGTAAGATAATAGTAAGCAGTTTAGCTAAATAGTGCTGGTGGATGCAATGAAAATGTTTGAAATTGTATTTTGATTTACTTGTGTGCTCGTCAAAAGGCATGGAATCCTTGTGGACATTGATTTCTTGCACATTCTCTATCCTAGGTGACTGCATATAGATTATAAAGTTACCCCTTGCTCTAACATCTTAAGCTTTTAGATCATGTGTTCGACCCTCTCAGACAACCCGATAAACGTAGTATTTGCATGTTTTTGACTTGCTTATGGAAAAGAGAATTTAAATTAGCCAAAAGAAGAACCGAGTTGCCTAGCCATATTTGGGTGCTCATGAAAATGTGACTTTTATATCATTGCTCTGGTGTATTAAAAGCACAGGCATTTAGTATCCGTTGACTGTGTGAGACAGTGTGTGTATTTCCATGCATTTCTTGGTGTTTATGCTGACTTCGAATTTTGCTCTAGATATGAAGCAATTGTTGATGAGGCACCGGAGGTCAGGCGGATTCCTGATACAAGAGATTGAAGTTTTTAGTGGAGATAGATGCTCACAAAACTTCTGAACAGGAATTAAGACGTCATAAATTTCTTGGTCCAAAGAGAATTGTAACTGGCAAGAGGCCTGTGGTTAAATCCTTTAAAGTTACACTACTGTAGGAGATTTTTTCAACCTCTCTCTCTCTCTCTCTCTCTCTCTCTCTCTCTCTCTCTCTCTCTCTCTCTCTCTCTCTCTATTTTGGATTTTCATTAAAAAGCTTAACGAATTAGATGATCATATTGGGGAAGTAATTATGAATACTGCATTCACGAGAGACATCCCTCGCTGAAAATCCCGCGCGAGAAGCCAGGGACTAGAAGCAATTTTGTTTCTTCACATGAACTGATAATATGGTAGAAGAAAAGGTGTACACGTGGCTTAACGGCGGATGCCAACTGTTGAGACTTTTAGATTAGCAAACGCCCATGTCTTGCAAACTAGTTGTCATAGAATCAAACTAGACTCCGATGGGATTTGTCAGTTTGAGGATAATCATATCAAGGCTATCCTCACTTCCCATATCTCTTCTCTCTTCACCATGGACTCTGCCTCGAGCCCTTGGACAGTTACTCCTCCCTTTATTTTTCCCACCCTGGATGGAGACGCTCACCAAGCTCTCTGCTCCATTCCTTTCCTTCAGGAAATTAAAAATGTCCTTCAGGCTTTCAAACCTCTGAAATCTCCTGGCCCTGACGGCCTCCATCCCGGTTTTTTCCAATAAAAGCCTGGGGCATCACTGCCCCCTTGGCAGTTCAGGACGTCGAGGAAACTTTTTCCTCCGGCAAAATCCCCCCAGGCCTTAACTTATCCCTAAAATTAAAAATTCAAAGTCCGGAGACGGTTGGTCAAATGAGACCCATTAGCCTTTGCAACACAATTCTCAAAATTGTTACTAAAATTCTAGTGAGCAGAATTCGGCCTCTTCTTGTTGATCTCATTAGTCCCCTTTAGTCTAGTTTTTTGCCTGGATGCAGTGGCACAGACAATGTGATTATTGTGCAGGAAGTTGTGCATAGGTTCAGTGTCATGAAAGGCTCCAAAGGCCACATGGCCATCAAGCTTGATTTGGAGAAAGCATATGATCGGCTTAATTGGAGTTTTATCCATTGAGTTTCCGGAACTCTGGATCAGTCTCATCATGTCCATGATCATTTCTTCTTCTTCTTTCTCCATCATTTTCAATGGGAGCACCACTGATACCTTTTACCCTTCAAGGGGTTTCCGCCAAGGGGATCCCTTATACTCGTATATTTTCTTTCTTTGCATGGAATCTCTCTCAATCCATATCACTGTCATGTGAGAACCAGTCTTGGAAGCCTATAAAAATTTCCAGAAATGGATCTACCCTTTCTCACCTTTTCTTCGCTGATGACCTCATCCTCTTTGCTGAAGTCTCTACGGCTAATTGTCAAATCCTTCTAACCTTTTCAAATTTGGTTTAGTTAATCCCTCTACTATATATACTAGATTGAACTTATTTCGTCTCTGAACTAGTATATGATTTGAACAATTGAGTTCGGAAGACGATATGGCATAAACCATCCTAGATGATACGCACGAGATTTCAGCTCATCGAATTTAGAGGTCAGAGAAGACTGTAGATGAATGTGAAAATTTTACCGGGATGAATATATTTACACTCATGCAAGAGGTTCTTGTAGCTAAATGCCAAAACGGTAAACGTTCTTCAAGTTTGGCGTCTAAAAGTCTCGTTAATGTTAACTTTTTTTTTTTAATACATCATCTCTGCATGTCACTGGGAATACATTTTGAACGAATGTCTTCTGTTGGATTCAATAGGATAAATAAAAGTAAGTAAGGAATCATATAAAACTTGAAGGGATATAAATAAATAAATTCCAAATAGTTTAGGAGACAAAAGTAAAAATAACCCGCTTACAATAAGGTTCACGCAAATGGTCCTACAATAGAGACTGCTCTAATCATCGGCCACGGTACTACTTTTGCTTATTCGCTTAAAATTAACAGCGAACAAGACAAGGATCGATCACGGGTTACCAAATGAGTCCTCATCTTTTGTTAAAAAATTCCATGCTTATTGCATAGAATGTTCCTGATGTAATTGTCACACCATTTCATATACTTTTAGGGACAGTACACGAGTACCAACTACTTTTATACTGCTAGTAATTTGACATGTTGTTCTTCGGTTTGTCCTACTCTTGTGCGGGTTATTTTTTCCCTTCGCGGGACTATATCATCCCTTTGGGTAACGTGTAGAGTGTTTTAATGTGATGACAATGAATTTTTCGGAGTGGTGCACATTGTAGCCCAAAATGCAGTGGTTGTATCTCCCCTTTATGGGATGCTTGCCCTTCCTGATGTACTATTTTCTTTTCTTTTTATCAATAGAACTATCCTAAACTTTGGGGAAAAATGCAAAACCGTGTGTAGTAATCCAATTACGTCTTGTTGGGCCACAAGCACGGATTGATGGTAATATGAACCAAATTTCCATTCGGCCAAGAATTGGATTCAAGAGTTGAACTAACTCCGTTAGGCTCGTAATTGGTTGAGATGGCCCAACTAGTAAAACACAATAACACATTAATGAGTTCATCGTGTTCAGTGAGGCTTCTTTTAACATGGCTTTTATGAGTTCATATTCTATTAGCTAGCCTAATCATGTAGTGCCACTCTAATCATGTAGTGCCACTGGAAGTTTGCCCTTCCATTACCTTTAGGGTTTGAAATTAGTTGAGATATACGCAAGCTAACAAAAATTGTGTAGTACCACAAGATAATATGAGAGATTACTCACTAACTAGTGATGTTAATCGGCATATAATATCACTTTTATAATCTTATGAAGAGTTGCAAGTAGAGTAGAGTGGAGTGTAGTTGGTGTCTCCCTTATACTCCCATGCCCATGAGCAGCGTCGATTCCCGTAAGTATTCATCCCCTCCCCAAGTCCTCTGGGATAGAGTAGATTAGGATTAACGAATGACAAAAAAAATCTCATGAGAAAAAAACTTGAGCTCGAGCAAAGCCTTAACGAGCCGAACTTAGTCATTAACTAAATAAGTCTATTTTATTGAGCGGAACTTTTATAGAACACGAGTTGAAAACTCGATGGAAAAGCTGAATTTGTATCAAACTCAGAACAGTTTATAAGAACTAGAGAGAGGTGAAAGTCTTTCATTTCTGATTTTTTTCGATTACAGAAGCAAGCTATCCCCTTTACCTTTTATATACAAGAGAAAAAAACAAAAAACAGAAAAGCCCTCACGACTGACCACTGCCACCTGGCAGTTATAACAGAAAAACAACTCCACTTTTAATCCACTCACAACACTGCTAATTACATCAGCTAATCACAAATTTAAGAAGCTAATTGCTCGAACTAATGACCCTTACTTACAGCTCAAACTCGCGAGCTGCTCGATTCATTTACAGTCCCGCAATTGAGGATGCTGAAACACTTGAGCATTTGCTTTAAAATAAAATAAAAAAAGGATGACAAAATACTTATTTAAGATGCTTGGATAAAGTAAAATGACTTGGACCACCTTACCCTTGTAAGAAGGAACATTTTCAAAGTGCCGAGCAGTCTTCAGGGGCTCAAAGTAAAAATGAAAAATGAGGTCTTTTTGTCAGACTAGTAGAAGGGGTAAAAAAGTAGGAGGTCTCCCTAAAATTCAAGAAATTTTAAAAGTTTAAAGCGGCCGCAACACAAATTTTAGCTTAAAACCAGATGTGGTGCCTAGCATGTCGAGACTCCTACAAAATGAAACACTCAAGTACAAGAAATAGACATTTTATTGTCTTGTCCTTGAGGTTGAATCTTGCTTGGTCACCTTTCCAAGTCTACTAAAGTTCAAACGCCCATGACATTTTATGTTTTTGATTTGGAGGCGAGGGATGTTCGAATCAGTTAAGCACACTTTGACTGATCTCCTCACCGATCCGACTAAATTAAGATAGAAGTATAGAACTTATATCTACCCTGAAACTTAAAAATTAAAGATAAAAATTCATATACGCAACCTGACCCAAATGACGAGATGATGTTTATGGTGAGAGTTGAACTATATAGACTAGTGCTTGCAACACACTTTTGTCGCCCTTTTACTCTACCATTCAATAAGTCTAGGTACACTACATCCAACTACTACACTATCCACTACATTCTTTATATGACCTACCCCGGGTTCCAAAAAAATACAGGAAAATGTTCATAAATTTTAAAATAATATATTATGGGGCTCTATAAAAAATTAGCTTCAACAAATATCGGTAAGTATTATTTCTAGATTTGTAGGGGCGAAACTGTGCAGTTAAACAATTTCGTCCCTACAAATCAAGAAATAATACTTACCGATATCCGTTGGAGTTAATTTTTTACAGGGCTCCATAATATATTATTTTAAAATTTATGGACATTTTTCTGTATTTTTTTGGGATTCGGAATGGGTCCCACAACGAATGTAGTGGATGGTGTAGTCGTTGGATGGTAGTGTATGCATGTAGCATCTCTCCCATCTAACCACTACACTATCCACTACATTCTTTATAGGGCCTACCCCGGGTCCAAAAAAAATACACTTTTTGGGAGGGCTGTTTTTGGCAAGATTAACGTGTGGATTTATGTGATCTTTGTTAGTTAAAACCCCACTGCACATTGCTTGCCCTGTTCCAGAACGGATTTTAATTACTTATTTTTTAAGAAAGCAATTTCAAACTAAAAAATAATGGACTTATTGAAATCTAAAAATATGCAATATCGATCTTGTTTGAAAGATCTCGATGAGATCTTTTATATAGTGCAAAAAGAATCAAAAAAATTATCTAACATTTACTTTATTTTTAAGTTTGAAAATGTGAAATAAGTACTTATTTTTTAAAAATATGTTCTAAAATTGTATAATCACAAATGATGGTGTTCTCCACAAAACAATTGTATAATTGAGTGTTCCCCGGCTTCTTTTCCATGCTTTGAAATATCCCAAGCACATGACACCTTATGAGTGGACTTTTGAATAAACCATAAAATAGGTGCATATGGTACATCCTTTTAAGGGGTGTGTATTGTAGACTTTCCCTCTAGCGTATAGCATTAAATTGCTACAAATATAGAGTCAAATGAACAACTAACTCTCCAATTCTCTACAACTACTTCCCAACTAATACCTATTTATGTACGCGTTGATCTTGATATACTTTGAAGAGAACAACTTTATTCACCCTCACTCAGAGCGACGGTAACTATACTCAGAAATGTTTCAGGGTCTACTTCGGTAAACAAATGGATCTCTACTTTGCAAATAAGTACTTGTACCCCGCTGATATATACAATGTTGACCACGCAAAAAAGAGAAGGTAACAATGTGTTACAATGGGGAAGAGAGGTCTCATAGAGGGTTTGTTTTTTTTACTTTGGGAGGGGGAGACGAATAGCTCTCTGGGTTTTTAAATTTGGGAGATTTATATATGGGACATCAAAAAATATGAGATTATGGAGTATGTCTAACATAGTATCTCTATTATAAAACAGGAGAGTGTGGGGACAAATTGTTGCAACGGCTCAGATTTGTTAAATTCAAAGGTTGAGATGCATTTTTTCACATTTTATGAAAGTATCCATATTTGCCTATCATATTACACAAATGTCATCTATTCTCTATTTCTGTGTGTGTCTTCTCCCACGGTGAAGAAAAGAAAGAAGAGGGGAAAGCAATTCTCCTTACTTCCTTTCTACAAGAGGACTTTTCCTCTCCTTTTTCTTGAGTGACTGTCTTCGGGGAAGGGGTTCCCCCAGTGGACTGTTGAGCACCGAGGTTGTCCACTCCTCCTTGACCGTCAAACCCCTTGGGCAAAATCAAATTGGGAGAGATATTTTATGTTGCCCACCATGTATTTGTTAAAATGCTCTATTCTCAACAGATATATTTTTTATCTTATCAATTTTGCGCTAAGTTGCAGATGATTGTTGCGGGGTAATCCTTTTTTCATATCAATAAAAAAAATCTTTGTTGTTTAAAAAAAAAGGTTAATTTCTAGCAATTTGTAGCTACCTAAAATTTTTATAGCTACCTAAAAATTGAAATAAACTTTTTTTGAGCCACTATCAAGATTCAAAGGGTAATTTCAATTTCAATCGGGATAGGTAGTGCCATAGGCACGGACAAACACTAGTATGGTTATAATTTTTCAAAAAGAGCAATTTATGGTTATGTTTTCTCTTTGATTTGAAGTTATGGATACGTTTTGCCCAATACATCTAAAAAGATGGAAAGTTATTTCAATTTTAAATTGAAAGTGAAAATTAAATCCATGACTGCACATACAATAATATATTTTTAAATAGGTAGTCTTACTTAAATGTATATGTATATACGTTATTCCATTCGAAGTCTAAAACACAAAGCAAAGAATTTAAAGTTGAGTAGAAATTTGAAAATGGAAGCTGCATATATACGTAATTGCCCAACTCACTAGATGAGGCAGATTTTGTAGACTTTTATTTTCTCATTTCCTGAATCGATCATAATTATTTTGGAAAGGATAACTACGTGCATTTCTGACTATAACTTTACAATGAACTAGTGATTGTCCGTGCCTAAAGGCACGGCACAACACGCCCATAAAAAAAAAAAAGGCACAACACAACACTTTTTTATTACAACTTTAAAAAAATTATCCTTCCCTTCTAGTGATCTTAACAAACCAAAATGAAAAAAATTATAATTTATTTTTTAAAATTCTCTTCAAATAGGATAAAATGAACTAATTTCTTCTACGAATAGTTTCACAACAAATAATACCACACCCATTGAAAAAGTATGAGCACATACCCAAATGAAATTTGTAATTAACTTATGCACAACCATTCGTTAACAGCTGTCACGATAAACTAATACTTATATCACACCCGTATCCAATATAGTTCAACCATCAACTAATAAAAAAATAAAAAATGAATAGTTTTAAAACTCCACTTCCCACAAGTCAACTGTTTTTCTTTTTAACATTGAAAATGATTCTTGCAACGGAATGCTACAACTTGAGTTTTTCCCCTCCCTTCAAATCAAAGGAATGCTACGGGCCTACAACTAAGACAAATTATCAAGCACTATTACTTTGAATCATGCGTCCAATAAATAGGTGAAACAACTTGTTACAAAAAACAAAAAAACAAAGTTTATTCTTTTGTATGACTAAAGTTTCTATAATGTGTTTCTATTGTTACCTCAGTTGATAGAAGAAAGGAATTGAATAGAGTTTTCTGATGAATGAGTGGACGATGCACAACACCCCAATGATAGAGTTAAAGATTGATGATAGGGAGAAGAAAACGTTTTGATAATAAAAGGCTCGCTGTTAAATAAAGGAAAAAATATGTTTGTACCTACAAATGGCAACATTGCCAAAGAAGTAAGGAAAGAGGGAGGGAGAAGATAAATTTATTAAAGTTGATTGGATGGTTATAACTTATTTTAAATTTGATCTGACGGCTGGAGAGGTGCTCTTGTTTATATGTACTAGTGCTAGCCCGTGCCTCCGGCACTACGCATCTCTGTTGGAACAGGATGACAATTGTGTGATTTAGGTGAAAACCATGGACACTTAACCGGAGAGTAGGAAGATGCACTACAGCCTTTGAATCAAATGAATCTAAGCCGTTCTAACAATTTGTCCCCACACCCTTCTGTTTTATAATAGAGATAGACAAAAACCGCTCTGTTTTATAATATAGACTAGTGATTGCCCGTGCCTAAAGGCACGGCACAACACGCCGATAAAAAAAAAGAAGGCACACACTTTTTTATTACAACTTTAAAAAAATTATCCTTCCCTTCTAGTGATCTTAACAAACCAAAATGAAAGAAAAATATAATTTATTTTTTAAAATTCTCTTCAAATAGGATAAAATGAACTAATTTCTTCTAAGAATAGTTTCACAACAAATAATACCACACCCATTGAAAAAGTATGAGCATATACCCAAATGAAATTTATAATTAACTTATGCACAATCATTCGTTAACAGCTATCACGATAAACTAATACTTATATCATGCCCGTATCCAATATAGTTCAACCATCAACTAATAAAAAAACGAAAAATGAATAGTTTTAAAACTCCACTTCCCACAAGTTAACTGTTTTTCTTTAACATTGAAAATGATTCTTGCAACGGAATGCTACAACTTGAGTTTTTCCCCCACTTCAAATCAAAGGAATGCTACAGGCCTACAATTAAGACAAATTATCAAGCACTACTACTTTGAATCATGTGTCCAAAAAATAGGTGAAACAACTTGTTACAAAAAAAAAAAAAAAAAACAAAGTTTATTCTTTTGTATGACTAAAGTTCTATAATGTTTTTCTATTGTTACCTCAGTTGATAGAAGAAAGGAATTGAATAGAGTTTTCTAATGAATGAGTGGACGATGCACAACACCCCAATGATAGAGTTAAAAATTGACGATAGGGATAAGAAAACGTTTTGATAATAAAAGGCTCGCTGTTAAATAAAGAAAAAAATATGTTTGTACCTAGAAATGACAACATTGCCAAAGAAGTAAGAAAAGAGGAAGGGAGAAAATAAATTTATTAAAGAAGTTGATTGGATGGCTATAACTCATTGAAAATTTGATCCGACTGTAGAAATGCTCTTGTTTATATGTATCGACAAAAACCGTTCTGTTTTATAATATAGATGTTAATCTTTAATCCATCCAACCATTCATGCGTAGCCCGATTACCCAGAAAAAACTGGATGTGAAAACACAAAGATGCACCCCGTGGCGTGAAAAAGAAAAATTAAGAATTGGTTTGGTTTTAGTTTGGGAAAAATCGAAGTCCCTATATGTCTCTCTCTCGCATTTGCAAGTCAGCCGATGAGATCATCTGTGATTTATAGACTCACAATTTGTTCATTAAAGATCAATTAAAAGGTACAGGTACTCCATTTCAAACGCGTACCCTGATTCAGTTCTAACTTCATAGTTGAAAGATGTCACCGCAAATCTCATTCACTGCGTTTGGTTCGCAATTTTGGATTGAAATTTTTGAGTTAAAATCTAAAAACATGTGATTGGATGAGTTATTTTAAAGATGAGTGGGTCCCTAAGAGTCAGCAGAAAAGGAAAAAAGAAAAGAATTTTACTGTGCTGGTCTGGCAAGTGGACAAAAGTAGTCGCGTTAATTCCTCCACGGTACAGCTACTTCTCTGCGAAAGTCAGTCTGGCCCAACCCCCCTCCCTCTCTCTCTCTCTCTCTCTCTCTGCGAAAGTCTGGCCAGTCCACGTCAGCTATAGGAGCATGGGTTTGTTTCTAGGTCTCTACAAAGATTGAAAGTCAATTGAAAGGATTTTGTCAGGACTTTTGGTCCCCACAACTTCGTTTTGCATTCAAAATTTTATTTTGAAATAAAAACTGAGAATGTCCAACCGAACTCAGCATAGTACTCTCTCTTTTCCAAAAGACCGAGTCCAAAATTCCCTGGTTTCAAATTCCTCGAACTAAGTTTGCACTCTCTGACAAAAAAACCCTATCCAGAAGAACGTAATGGCAGCTTCAATTTTTCTTTCTCACTCAAAACCCTAGAAAATACTCCTTAGAAGATTTTGTAGAATTTGGTGAAGCCCTACATTACCATAACTCGTTGAAGAAATTTTATTATCGGATGCGCAAGAAAGGAAGTTCCAAAGAAAGGAAGGTCGTAACTTACATATATCTTTATGTTACTTTAGGTGCTAGGGGCACATTAGGTGTGGAATACCTCAGCCACACCCCTCTCACATACAGGTGGGGCCCGTTTTAGTGGATCCTATATGTGAGAGAGGTGTGGCTGAGGTGTGCCACATCTAATGTGTCACCCGTCTCACATACAGGTGGGGCCCGTTTCAGTTGGCCCTGTATGTGAGAGGGGTGTAGTTGAGGTGTGCTACACCTGATGTGTCTCTAACATTTTTTTACAAGGAATTGGTCCATTAATTGTTCACGAGACTCTAGAGCCAAACACCTATATCGAATTCCTTAACAAACCATCAAAAGTGATTGAGCTTGAGTTGTATTTTTAATGAACGAATTTTAACAAGTCCAAAATCGAGCCGAACTCGAGTTGTTTCGTTCGTTTAGTAGCACCCGATACTCTTAAAGACTGGTCTGGTTTCGGTTCTACCATTCTCAACCAAAACTTTCAATTTGGTTCTTAAAATAGCTAACAAAGGGATCAAACCAGTCTGGCTTCACCCCCATTAGCCACCAAATCTACCAACTATAATATTCTAAGAGAAAACTGGAGATACAACCGAGCTCCTATCCAAATTAATTTCCATACCCCTCTAACTTCTATTCTATGTACTCTATTGGAATCCATAACAATGGCTTAACTTGTTCATCAATTACCATTTATATGGAATAATATCATTCGCAAAAAACCAATTGAATCATTGATTGATAGGAAAATCAAGTGGCATTACGTTTTGATAAAATAAATGATCAATGTAATATGAGTACAAGCCATACATCATCTACATGAAAAATGTAATTTTGTTTTTGCATGTTTCGGTATCAAACCAAATAATTTCTAAGTAAAGATTGTTTTCCACAGGAATTAAGTGTCGATTTTTAACCTCAACGGCTCGGTTAGGTTGGCGGACGGGTAAGATTTTGGGATAAGGAAGAAGGGTGTGGAACTGAGGTGGTAAGAATGAGGGATTAACTCAGAAAGTTCTGAGTTTGTTTGGTAGTTGAATGGATAAATAAGAATGGGAGGATAAAAAAATATATTGTGAGAGTTTGCTTAGATGCCCCTTGAGAATCTATCTATCTGTCTTCTAACTATATATTATAGAGAGAGAGAGAGAGAGAGCGGGGGGGGGGGGGAACGTGGGAGTGGGAGAGACTTTTGGAAAAATTATTCTACGCCCCATTAGGGTAGCGTCATGCGGTACTTTGAATTCATTTTACGCTATACATATATCTTTTAGTGTATAGAATATGACTAATGCTAACGTGCATTGAATATGAAACCAAAAAAATATTAGATTACATTTTTTATCACCAGCGTTGTTTCCGTTCGATACACCGGGTCGAAAAAACCAATGTTAATTTTTTATCCCATGTATTGAACGGGTACAATATTTGATTTTTTTGTTACAAATTAATTTGATTAAATTTTTTTGAAGTAATTTAATTTGATTTAATATTTGTTGCAATCTGAGTCGTCCATTGCCGAGCATGGACGGTCCGGATTGGTCCAACACTCATGTTCTTGAGGGACCACACGCACCCCGGGTACCTTTTCTATCAACTAGTGTCGTTACTATTCGATGCATGCAACAAAATATTTGTGTAGTTCCGCTACAAAATATTGAGCTCACACAAAATTTGTTGTTGGTCCCGTGCATCGCACGGGAATGACACTAGTACAAGAAGGGTTGGGAGAGTTTTGGGGCGCACTGACTGTTAACGCCGCTTTGGATAAGCTTATCCTAGAGGGTGGGATGGGTTTCACTACATGGGTCTTAGCTTATCTATCAGAGAAGCAATTCGAGTGCAAAGTAAGGAACCAAACACCGGATAAGAGTGGACTCGGTTTAGTTTTTCCTCCAAATGTCCTCATCTCCTACCTTCTCGACCCGTCAAACAGCCGCAAAACTCGCAAGGGGCTAGGATAGTTGTTAAGGCTTATGTCTTAAAATTTGGAAAATGATTTTGCCACTCTATTTTTTTGTTAATGTCACTCTCCTGCAAGTATACTTTTGCATCAAAAATACACTTATAGAGGAGTGACGTTAATAAAAAGGGGAGTGGCAAAATCAACAGCTTAAAATTTATCTACCTCAGAGGAGTAAAATTTAGGCTTGAAATTTTTTTAGGTGTCATCAGTAATTGTGGGTCGAGTTGTACGGAGAACAATTACTTTAGCGAAAACAACTTGTCTATAAAATGCCCTTAAATTATCTAGTACTGTAGTAGTAAAAAAAAATTTGAAAGAAATTTCAAAAATTGCAAGAAGAGGAAAAGGATTGCAAAAATCATTTTCAAAAACCATCCATAAATCGGATTTTAAAAAAAAACACCATCCATAAACGTAATGCACGGGACCACCGTGCACTCCGTCAAAGTAAGCGCAAGCAAGATCACGGCCTCCACGTGGCAAATAAATCACCGGAAAAGCAGGCAGGATCTGTGGCCCTAAGATCCAAAAAACAGGAAAAAAAAAATTATTAACAGATGAGGAGGATGACTTTTTATTTTCCAATTATTTTTTCTGTTGACCAGTACTTTATTTCCAGTTAGATGGGGGTTGATACAACGACTTGATTCCATCAATTTAAAATAAAAATTTAATACTCCGTAAATCCAGAAAATTATGGGATAAACTTGACTGCAGTCCCGAGGAAACAATCCAATTCGGTTTGACAATCGAATACTTCTCTCTCTCTCTCTCTCTCTCTCTCTGTTTCCATACACGGTTGCGTTGCTTTCCTCTGTTTTTGTTTCCTCTGTTCTGGGTCAAACTCGTAATCCGACTGAAGGAGGAAGGGAGATGTCGGGAGAGCAAGTGCTAATCGGTTCAATCGATCAAGGAACCACCAGCACCCGGTTCATCATCTATGACAAGCAAGCTCGCCCAATCGGATCTCACCAGGTCGAGTTCACTCAGTTCTGCCCACAAGCAGGGTACCCTCTCTCTCTCTCTCTCACACACACACACACACATCCAGTATCTACGAGATTAACTGGTCATATCATTGTTGTGGGTTCGGGTTGGGGCGGAGAAAAAGAAGAAGACGAGTTTGATTTCGAATTTTTATGTGTCTCTCTACAGATGGGTGGAGCACGATCCGATGGAGATTGTGGAGAGTGTGAGGGTTTGTGTCACTAAGGCCATTGACAAAGCAACCGCCGATGGGCACAACGTGGACAGGGGACTCAAGGCTATTGGGCTGACCAACCAGAGAGAAACAACGGTCGTTTGGAGCAAATCTACTGGCTGCCCTCTCCACAACGCAATTGTTTGGATGGATGTCCGTACCACTTCGATCTGCAGGTCTAATTTTTATTCATTTGATTTTTGTGCTTTATTTCACTTCTCGTTTATAGAAATCGACGGTCGGAGATCAGTATGTTTGCTTGTTCTTGTTTATGTCAAACAAAAATGATACTCACACAACACCAAACACAACCTCTCGCATTCATAGCGATGCATGTGGGCTCCATTCTACATATGACTATTACATACGGAGGATACTATGGTGTCCCCGGTCACACCGTAACTTTTGGCATAACTTTACCATTATGAATATAACTAAAATCCATTATAAGCATAACAAAACTCAAACAAGGTATAACCAAAAAATATCCAAAAAACCAACCAAGGCATAATCAAACCCAACCAAGGAATATCCAAAAAATCAACCAATGCATAATCAAACCCAACCAAGGCATAACAAACATGTTATGCCTTGTTATGATTTTGTTATGCTTGTAATGAGTTTTGGTTATGCTTATAATGATTTTGTTATGCCAAAAGTTACGGTGTCTCCAAAATGACCGGGGACACCGAAGTCATTCCCATTACATATTTTTGGGCCTTAAAAATATGCCCTTTTTGGGGGCCTAAAGCCATGGCACCCGGCGCTGCCTTTATGCCTACCATTTTTTAGTTTTCCCTTTCTCTTACCCAAATGAGGAGAAACCCAAGTATCCCAAAACCTCTTTTTACTGCTTTATTATTTACAAAAGGAGGCTGACTATAGGTACCAATGGGGTACCCAAAGAGATTTTTGGTAAAGAAATGGGTTAGAGCAGGAGATGCTCTAACTCTTGACAAATCACCCATTTGGATTGAGTACTTTCGCGAGAAATGGAGAGAAAAGTACAAAATAATATTTTTGGAATGGCTAGTTATGTTATCAGACCCTTTCACACAATCTGGTTAGATCAATAGTTGGTTCTTTTAGGTAATTGGAGCCTAGTGATGTCAATGGAGTTTGTTATTTGGTGAGAAATCAAAATCTTTTATTTTCTTAAATAAACCGCCATCCAAATGGGGCTTTTAGTTCAACTAGCTCTTCGTTATTCTAGAGATGGTGGTGGATAAGTGGTTGTTTTAGAAAACTCTAGAGATGGTGGTGGATAAGTGGTTGTTTTAGAAAACTGAGTCTACTCCTATTCTGGGTATTCATTAAGGATTTTGAATCTTTGATCAAGACCTCATTGCGAAATGGTCTATCTCTAAATCAATTTTGCCATGTTTGGATTTTAATGGGCCACTCATGTGGAATTTTGTATCCTGAGCTTGAATTAGTTCCTTGAATTCCTTCTTGTTATAAAGCTGGCTGTGCCATTGATCACTTGCACGGGTGGGGAGCGTATGTCAGTATGTCTCCACTGATATTTCATTGTAAATTTCGAAGTATTTACTGCAATGTTTTGTATCTTATACAGGAGATTAGAGAAAGAGTTACAAGGTGGACGGACCCATTTTGTCGATACTTGTGGCTTGCCCATAAGCACTTATTTCAGTGCCCTGAAATTGCTATGGTTGATGGAGAATGTGGATGCGGTCAAAGAAGCTGTAGTGAAAAAGGATGCCCTTTTTGGAACTATAGATACCTGGTTGATTTGGAATTTGACTGGAGGCATAAACGGCGGCTTACATGTCACTGATGTTTCAAATGCATCACGAACTATGCTCATGAACCTTAAAACACTGGAATGGGATAAACCCACATTGGAAACACTAGGAATTCCTCCCGAAATCCTTCCCAAGATTGTTAGCAATTCCGAGGTTATTGGAAATATAACAACCGGATGGCCAATCACAGGAATCCCAATCGCTGGATGCCTTGGTGATCAACATGCAGCAATGGTGGGCCAAGCTTGTAGGAAAGGAGAGGCAAAAAGCACTTATGGCACTGGTGCTTTCATCCTTCTCAACACTGGTGAAGAGGCAATTCAGTCTACTCATGGTCTATTAAGCACTATAGCTTTCAAGCTCGGTCCAGATGCTCCAACAAACTATGCTCTCGAGGGCTCTATTGCCATTGCTGGAGCGGCTGTTCAGTGGCTCAGAGACAGTCTAGGCATAATCAAGAGTGCAAGTGAGATTGAAGAATTGGCATTGCAAGTTGACTCCACAGGTGGGGTTTATTTTGTGCCAGCGTTTAATGGGTTGTTTGCTCCATGGTGGCGTGATGATGCTCGTGGTGTTTGTATTGGGATCACTAGGTTTACAAACAAGTGTCACATTGCTCGAGCTGTGCTTGAGAGTATGTGTTTCCAGGTGAAAGATGTGCTGGATTCAATGCACAAGGACGCAGGGGAAAAGGGTGAGGTCAAAAACGAAAAGGGGGAGTTCTTGCTTAGGGTTGATGGTGGTGCTACTGTTAACAATCTTCTGATGCAGATTCAGGTTAGCTTTACCCGTTTGCTGAAATATTTGCAATTTCATCAATGCTTTGTTGAATAAACTAGTTCAGCTGAAGATGGGGATGAGGATGAGTGGCTATGTCCATATTTGCTTGCCTTTGACCTTTGATGAAATTTATTTCTGTTGGAAGTTTATTGTTTCTGGATCATATCGATTCTGCACACTTAATGAGCCAAACTTGACTCAATAGTAGTTTTCCGGTTTTCCCATTAACCAAGTAATTCGATAATAAGAAAAAAAATTCGTTTTCCAATAATATTAGATGGTTATGGCAACAAACCCTTCTGTAGCACCTCATAAAATTCTCCAATTGACTAGATAATTGGATGACTACAAACAGTTATGTGGTAAACAGTATCCCCTTCTACGTATAATTTTAGCAACTATTCCGTCATGAATCAGGATCGTTTTTGATAGCTTAATTCTAAGTATCCTCAATTTTCTTAATGTTTTTGCCATCTTGTCCCTTTTGAGTCATGTACAAATAATTGGATGCTAATTGTTGTTTGCTCCTTCCCTCTCATAACTATTTAGATAACTTGTTTTTGAAACTAATGATTTACAGGCAGACTTGTTGGGTAGCCCAGTGGTAAGACCTGCTGACATAGAGACAACAGCGCTTGGTGCAGCCTACGCTGCTGGGTTGGCTGTCGGTGTTTGGACAGAAGATGAGATTTTTGCTGCCGGGCACAAGACAGATAAAGCGACATTCTTCCATCCAACCATGATGGAAGAACTGAGGAAGAAGAAGGTGGATTCTTGGTGCAAAGCCGTTTCAAGAACTTTTGACTTGGCTGATCTTTCCTTGTAACTTCATTCACTCCTTTTCCCCCCATGTTTCTGTTAGCTGCCTTCCCATGTTATCCTTTTCCTTCTGTCCACCTTTTGCTTGCTTTATGCACCTGCGTGTGCTGGAAACCTTAATTTTGTTGCACTCTTGAAGTTTAATCATGTAATAAATTGGTCTTTTTAAGGTATTGACTGCTTTGCAATCAGATCCATTTAAGCTGATGTGAGAAAAGGTCTAAGATCTCTACCGTTGCGATCTCTAACACGAATAGATCCATTTAAGCTGTTTAGTCAACTAGCATGAATTCCTCAAAAGTTTGATCAAATGGAAAAGCAGATTGAAGACACCAAACTGAAAGAAGAACATTGGACAATCAAGACACCAAACTGAAAAAGGAACATTGGACAATCCTGTTAACGCCCCATTCTGGATTAGAGAAAAAGAATTTTTTGAAAAAGAAGGTAATATCAAGCTCAAAAAACATGTGTTTACGCAAATAAATTTTTATCAATATGGATCTTATTTGATATATCTCATTGAGATCTTTTATACTTTGAAAAAATCATCAAAAAATAATTTTTCATTTTCATTATATTTGAATTTGAAAATTTAAAAAAAAAAAGAATTTTTGAAAAACGAAGATAATCCAGAATGGGGCCTAAATCCACAAATCGCCATTGGTTCCCCCGAAGTGGTCTGATAAGTCAACCGGGTTTGGCCAAATAGGAATGAGAAAACAATAAGTGCTTGTTCTCTATAAGATCACATGTTTGAATCACACGGAGGTCAAATATTCTAAACGTTTGGAGTGTTTGCCCAGTCGTTAATCTCAAGGTCTTGGAATTAGTCGAGGTGCGCGTAAGCTGATCTATACACTCAGTTATTTAAAGAAAAAAAAGGGTAGCCAAATAAGTCGCTTTTACCTTTTATATACTGGAAAAGCTTCTATCAGCTGAACGACTTTTTGATGCACCCTGGGATCGCAACGCAAGTCCAACATGGTAAACTCGAGCCGAAGCTGCCGTTATCCATGGGCATTTTTTATACGATTGAGGATGCCACAATTTTCTCCAATTCTTATCTAGACTGGACTACAACCAATAGATGTAGGGGCGGACAGAAGGGGTGCTGGGTGCCCCGTCCCTACACAACTCCAAATACTCCCATTAATTGTATTAGTTTTTGAGGTTAATTTTTTTATAGGATTGGCTCCTGTTCCTGGAAAGGGGAAAAAATTGTAAAATTTCTCTATATGGGTGAAAAAAATATCAAGTTTACAAATCATTTTTTGGTTGTAGGCACAATATTAAATGGTGGTAACATACATACACACAATCTCGTCTCCTTATAACATACTACTAGTAGCAATATAAGTAATGGATTATATTTTTTGTTATTAAAGTAGAGATAGATGTGATTCGGTCCTTGCTGACTACAAATTTTGCGTCCGTCACTGAATAGATGTGTATAACTAACATTTCTACATGTATCGAGAATCAAGGGAAAAATAAGTCGCATGGTAAGGTTCGAATTCGTATCATACACAGTAAAATAATAAAGCGTCTCATCCACTAAGGCACCATAATTCAAAGCCTGTATAGAAAATTTGAAACAACGATCTTAGAAAATTCACCTTGTCGGATATGACTTTAGTCCCAAAGCTTATATAAACTAACAAGTTGTAATTAGGGCAACAAATGAAACCGAGTTCGTGAACCATCTAAAAAAGTTAGGCCCTGTAAAAACTCATTTGAATTCGATCTGTCTACTAAACAAAACAAATCCGAATCTCAATTTTAGTTTAATGAACGAGCCGATTGAACCTGGCAGTATTCAACTTGACTAGATTAGCAAACCTAGAATACACATATTATCATGTGAATTTCGTATATACCCTTGAATACGCATAAATTATATAGTACTAAAAACTTTAAAACTTGTACCTTTTACTTTTTTTGAAAAAAAAAAAAAAAGTACTATAAACTTATACATGTATAGTCCGGATCTCCTAAGGGATCTCGCACAATAAGATCGTGCGGGACTCCCCTTTCCCGATCAAGTTGCGAAGATTTGAGCCGCTCAAAATGATCAAAACGTGATTTTAAGAGTACCCGTGAGAAGTCAACAAAAAAAAAAATTCGGGAAAGGCTTGATTTGAATAGTTTTTTATTGAACGGTTTAGTAAAAAATTGCTCGGATCAAACTCTTTCCGATCATTTATTTTGCTGATTTCTCACGCGTACCCTTAAAATCACGTTCTGCACACTTTGAGTGGCTCGAATCGTCGCAATTCGATCAGAAAAGAGGAGTCCTGCACGGTAAGACCGTGCGGAATCCCTCATTGGATCCCGAGTGTATACATGTATATTCTTATAATTTTATGTATGTAATAAAAAATTTATTTGAGCTCTAGACGACTAGACCCATATAAGAGCTTCAATGCATATTTCTTTTGCTCATTAGCCCAAGAACAAGCTTGAGTTTGAATCAAATCTAGGCAAACTCGACCTACCCAAATTTTATTGAACTCTGAGTTCTCTAAAAACTCAACAAACGTACCTAAACATTATAAAGCTTGGCTTGATTAAAGTCGTTTGCCGTTTGCAATAAACATGTAATGAAAATCTCACAAAGCTTTCACTGTGAAAAGTTGGAATCATTGGCAGATGGTTGGTGAATGGTAAAATGAGAAGTAGTTGGCATGGGCTAAACTTTCTCCAAAACTGAAGGCAAGTGCTCTGGTTGTGTCCATCTCCACAAGTTTAATGGTTACTACTTTGTTTTTAGCTCATAAATCATAGAATAATGATGGACCACTTCACGTACACCAACTTCGTACACCACCCCCATCCTTGAAGATGAAGCGAACAAAACCACACAGCTAGCTACACGAACACGAATGATTGTTATTTGCTATGTCCACCTCCCAATTACAAGAATTTAATGCTTACATTACTCAAAACTCAAAAGGACCTTCCATGTTCCAATGTTATCTCAAACTCCAATGATCCATTCTCGCACTGTCTGCTATTAATCTTTGTTATCGTGAATTTTTAGCAGCATGAGAAGTTTTCGAAAGTCGCTTTAACGCGCGCACGCACGATCATTATGTGCTCTTGTGAATTTTTGTATGAATGTTCTCGAAAGGCATTTTCATGCTCGCACGCACAATTAAGTACTTATTTTATGTTTTACGAAATAGATGATTCTTTTTCAATGAAACATATCTTCAATGAATATGAATTTCAAATTTTAGTGTATGAAAATCCCCATTGCATGATGCATCGAATGGTTGGTAATATTGCTCAAACCCAAAATCAGGACAAAGACCCAAAAAAATAAAAAATAAAATTGTTTATGGAAATGAAATCGGAAAAGTGAGGAACCGTGGGTGGGTTTACGACGACGAAGTGTTTTCCCATTGGTGTTTGCAGGAGTGGAAGAAGCAATGTGTGGGTGGAGGGGAGGGGGACATGGCGAGGTATTATCCGTTGGGCACGCTATCCAACACACGCGAAAGGACGTCAGGAATGACTGTACTCTGCCCCATTTCCCCGATTTAGAATAGTACAGAAGTGGATTAGTATCCAATGCTTCTGGCCTCACTAGACTACTAGAGTACTGGCCTCTCTTGATTTGGATTCGAATGTGTATCAGAACAGGGGTGTTCCGTTTTTTTTAAAAAAAATTTTTTTTAGAAAATAAAAATAATTTCAAGCTTAAAAATTATGTGTTTACGTAAATAATTTTTCTATCAATATGGATTTTGTTTGATAGATCTCATTGAGATCTTTTAAACAGTGTAAAAAAAATTGAAAAATTATTTTTCATTTTCAGTATATTTAAATTTGAAATTACATTCGTTTGGAAAAAAAGTATTTTTTTTAAAAGTGGAACACCTCCTAAGCTCTAATCAATTGGTAGAACAATTACGAACAAAGTGTATAAATTACAAATATATGTAGAATTGTTCGGTGTATGCAAATTCCACACAATAGATGTGGAGCCCATATATATCACATGTTTTTTAAACATTTGTGTTCGGATTTGTGCACTTTGGTGTGTGCCTATAGTATCTTTGCTAACCTTATTCTCTGATAACAAATACAAATGAGCCGAATTTTGTAATGTTTAAGTTCGACTCGTTTATAACCTGATTTATATATTGAACGAGTCAAACTTTTTCAAGTTGAGTCAGGTTTTAAAGGGGGTGAATTTGTCCCGTTTACTCACGACTCAAGCTCTTTTGATTACAAATTGACTCGAACCAAGTAGCTCGGCAGTCGACTCATTTGCAGCTATGTGTGGTTGGTTTACAGCCCTGTTCCTTCTAGTACTAACTTTGAGTGGGGGTGTACCGTAACAACAACGAGCCCAAGCACACCCAAACCCACCCTCTTATCCTCGGATATTCTCCATCCTCACGTACATAAATACCCCATCCCCCTCGACGCCCATACTCTCCCCCCTACTGTCACTCTCTCTCTCTCTCTCTCCGCCCCTCCGCATCCCGGCGTATCACCCAGCAGAATCCCGACACATCCTAGGGTTCCGTCGATCTCAACAACCATGGGGTCCACGTTAATGTCAGATCTGGCGACGGAGATTCTTATTCCGCTGTGCGCGGTGGTCGGAATCGTGTTCTCGCTCGTCCAGTGGCTGTTGGTCTCCCGCGTGAAGCTCACGCCTGACCGCACCGCGTCGGCGCCTTCGAGCAAGAAGAACGGGTACAATGACTACCTCATCGAAGAAGAGGATGGCATTAATGACCACAGCGTCGTGGCTAAATGTGCAGAAATACAGAATGCTATTTCTGAAGGTGATATATATACAACCCTAGATCTCTAGTCATCTATGCTAGATCTTATTTTCTCTCTCTTTTTTGGTGATAATTATATGTGCAGCTATTTATCTAAGATTGTATTTATCGGTGAAGGGTAAAATGGGACGGGAAAGTTTTGATCTTTTTAGTTGGATGATATGTGTCAGTAGGGGTATTGAATTTTAAACAATGGAAGCCAAGTGGTTTGAACTTTGAGTGGTCAAGAGCGCGGACGCAGGATTCTTGTTGCGGGGACCAAATTCTATTCATATTATAATGGCAAAATATCATCATCTTATAATAATAAAACAATTTTGAAAGGACCTTTCTTCATAGTTTTTACAAACAAAACCAAAATTTAGTTGAAGAAATGGGATAACTGAGAGGTGTGTGGGGACACTGGCCCTCACTTGCACCCCTTGGCCCCAGGTCAAGAGGTCCATGTTCGAGTCGGGCGTTCGATCCCCCTCGAACTTTGCCTTCCTAGCTATGTTCCACTGCCCCTTTGTGGATGGTAGAATCTTGGCGGGGCGGTGGGTATGGAGTCCCGGGGCGGCTACTTCTAGTCCCCCCCGCTTGCCCTCTTCCCTGTAGGACTGAGAAAAAATAAATGGAAGCAAAGTGAAAATGTTTTTGAGTTTGGTGTTGTCTAGCTGTTCAAGTGATAGATGACAGATACATTCTTGGCTTTCGAGGGTTTCAAAATGGATAATGAATCCGACCAAATCACGTCGGGCTTTTCCTCTCCCTCTTGCTGCGTTTTCCTAGCTGCCGAACAGGGTTTAGGGGTCTGTGCGATTGGTAATCACTTCGCTTTGTTTTTTGGTTACCAGCTCAGATCCCGTTTAAAAAACAAAAAAAGAGGCTCAGATCTACTTTTATGTTGGTCTAGACTCTAGACATATCAAACCAATGATGTGTTTTGTTACATGGATTATTTTTTGCGATTACGAGATCTTCTGCGGTTTGATTTGTTGCCATTGCAATGCAATACGTCTTTGTTGGTTATTTACAGAATTTGTTTTAAAAGTTAATGATTATCTTGATATTGGGAAGAGCAGTTATTGTTCTCTCTCTCTCTCTCTCTCCTCGTTGTTCTGTAGTTTGGCTGGGAGGTTGTAATTATTTTTGTCCCACTAGAGTAAAGTTCTGAGGCTTTTATTATACTGTTGTTTTGATTAGTTGTTCACTTGTTCATCCACGTGCACTGGACGTGGAGAGTAATATAACATATACTGTCATATAGTGTGGGGCCATGCTTGCTTTAAAAACTAGGAGTATAAAATATTATAGACACGCCCTCAAGTTTTTTTAATAATTGCATTGACCGTCCTATGACTCTTGAAATTAAATTGGCCCCCTGTACTCCTTTGACTATATGCAGATGCATAAGGATTGGCAACAGAAAAAGTTGATATCTGAAGTTCAAATTTTGGGATGCCAATATTGCCTGGAACAATATCCTTTAGATCAATTCAAGTAGGTGGACCATGTGAAGAATGAAGATTGAAATGCATATGAATGATCTAATATCAGCCAATGGAAGTTAACCTCGTAGAATGAAAAGTCACGTCATTTGTTGATAAGAGATAACATACTTTTGTGCAAAATTTCTCTAACTTTTTCCACCGATTTTGAAGATCTCAATTAGTTTATTTAAATTGGGGTCAGCCAATGGAAGTTAACCTCGTAGAATGAAAAGTCACGTCATTTGTTGATAAGAGATAACATACTTTTGTGCAAAATTTCTCTAACTTTTTCCACCGATTTTGAAGATCTCAATTAGTTTATTTAAATTGGGGT
>BPLS01000619.1:1303685-1333915 GCA_019656275.1 Rhododendron kiyosumense
GAAGATCAGAAAATTGTCGCAGAAATGCTTAATTTTTTTGTCCAAAAATGATGTGACTTTTTCGTAAAGAACTAAAATTATGGAGTGAAGGTAGTCTAACTGTAATTGTTGGAATCCATTCACTGCCCACCAAACATCCACTTCCACTAGCTACAGCTATTTCATTGCCAAACTCATCTCCTACAACCATTCCCACTACCTTTAGAGGCGCTAATTGACAACTTCTTATGCATTATGGTCTTTGCAATGGAGAATGACACCATAGTCCATGGCTAAACTCCACCATTTTGTTACCAGGTAATCTAGACATGCAATAGGCAGTTATTAGGAACCTAGAATTTCACTTTTTGGAAGGATATCTTTTACGCCTTTTTTTGCAGACGGTCAAAATAGCCAATATATTTCAGGTCCTTGCAAGACTTGGTCCTTCGTGGTTGGTATCTTTTTACGTTTTCGGTTTTCGTAATTTGCTTGGTGAATTGATTGCGAAATCTGATTTCGTTGTAGTTTTTATGAAAGCAACTCGCTTTCAGGAAACACCAGAAAGATATTTTTCCCATACCAAAACCAGTCTCTGGCCAAAAAAAGGACCTAGTTATTTCAAACTTCTCATTTTGGTTCTGAAACATGGAAGAAAACAATGCCAAACTTAGTATTCAGAATGATAAAGTTTGTATTATGTTTTCATCATGTCTTGTTTTATTGCTATACCTTTTGTTTTCCTGTTCCCTTCCTATGCTTCTCTTCTGGTTCAAGCTCTACCCTTTGGTTTTTGCCTGATATCAATGTTATCCCGTTCCATGTCATGTTAAGTATTGATCTCCGTGGTTAAGTTAATTTTATCTTTGTGCCACTACAGGACTGTTACTTTTTGCCTGGTGCTTTTCTGAATCTCTATGTGGTATCATGTGGGATTGTAAATTAATTACATCTGAATGTAACAGGTGCAACATCTTTTCTGTTTACCGAGTATCAGTATGTCGGCGTTTTCATGGTTGCTTTTGCAATTTTGATTTTCCTTTTCTTGGGCTCTGTTGAGAGCTTTAGCACGGAAAGCCAACCCTGCACCTATAATCAGCATGAGATGTGCAAGCCAGCACTTGCCACTGCCGTATTCAGCACCATCTCCTTCTTACTCGGTGCTGTCACCTCTGTCGTGTCTGGTTTCCTTGGCATGAAAATTGCAACCTATGCAAATGCGAGGACAACCTTAGAAGCAAGAAAAGGTGTTGGAAAAGCATTTATCACCGCATTTAGATCTGGTGCAGTTATGGGTTTTCTTCTTGCTGCTAATGGCCTCTTGGTCCTGTATATTGTCATCAATCTCTTCAAGCTCTATTATGGTGATGACTGGGAAGGTCTTTTTGAGGCAATTACTGGTTATGGACTGGGTGGGTCCTCCATGGCTCTCTTTGGGAGAGTTGGTGGAGGTATCTACACTAAGGCTGCTGATGTCGGTGCTGATCTTGTTGGGAAGGTGGAAAGGAACATTCCAGAAGATGATCCAAGGAACCCAGCTGTGAGCCTCTTTCACTTTGAATTAAAAAATGTACACGTTAACTTGGGACTTGTTAAATTCAGGTATCTTTATTATTGCAGGTAATTGCGGACAATGTTGGTGATAACGTGGGAGATATTGCTGGCATGGGGTCTGATCTATTTGGTTCATACGCCGAATCATCTTGTGCTGCGCTTGTTGTGGCCTCTATCTCCTCCTTTGGAATCAACCACGAGTTCACGGCAATGTGTTATCCCTTGCTAATTAGTTCTGTGGGCATCATTGTTTGTTTGATCACCACACTCTTTGCTACTGATTTCTTCGAAATCAAGGCTGTCAAGGAGATTGAACCAGCATTGAAAAAGCAGCTTATTATCTCCACTGTTTTAATGACCGCTGCAATTGCAGTAGTCTCTTGGATTGCGCTTCCATCATCCTTCACAATTTACAATTTTGGTTCCCAGAAAGTTGTGAAGAACTGGTAAGCTTTGCCTTTTATCTTCCCCTATGTCTTAGCATCCTTTGTTTCCAGATAATTTCATAAAAGTGGATGTAATGTTGATACTTAAAAAGGTTATTTGACAATGTGCCAAGTGAGTCCTATCTTACTTGGACTCTGTGGCAGGTATATATCTAAGCATATCTAAGCATCGGATTATCTAGTTTTCATGTTCAAGGGTACAAGAAACTTAAAGTTCTATATTTCTTAATAGTCTTCTTTAATGTTTAAATAATCTTGTGTTTATAAGGTGAAAGCACTGCATGAATATGAGAGTTTACATACCCTCATCTCTAGTTGTTTCTCCTGAATGAATGTCCAAGTTCCAATTTCACGTCACACAGAAGCTACCCTCACAGGAATGTCGAATGGGGCCATAGGGCACCCAACAAGTTTAGATTCGTTCTATGGCACATTGAGTATATGAGATGTTAGCATAAAGATTTTGTAAAATCAAAGTTGTTTAGCCTGGGAGAAGTAGTTGATCAACTTCTATTTGCTGGCTTTTCATATATCTTGAGGTAATATAATTTGTCTCAAAAGCATTTGATTTTCACCTGCAGGCAACTATTCTTGTGTGTTGGTGTTGGGCTTTGGGCTGGACTTATTATTGGGTTTGTGACAGAGTATTACACCAGCAATGCATACAGGTATCTCACATTGCAAATTAACTCACATCTACTCTTTTTATGCATCATTTCTCATGCATCTTTTGCTTTTATATAATGTAGTCCTGTGCAAGATGTTGCTGATTCATGCCGGACAGGAGCTGCCACTAACGTTATCTTTGGCCTGGCCTTGGGATACAAATCTGTCATCATCCCAATTTTCGCCATTGCAGTCAGCATTTTTGTTAGTTTTAGCTTTGCTGCTATGTATGGTATTGCGATGGCTGCCCTTGGCATGCTTAGCACCATTGCTACTGGGTTGGCCATTGATGCTTATGGGCCCATCAGTGACAACGCTGGAGGGATTGCCGAGATGGCTGGTATGAGCCACCGAATCCGCGAGAGAACTGATGCCCTTGATGCTGCCGGAAACACCACTGCTGCCATTGGAAAGGTACTAGGATGTTTTTTTTTTTTTGGCTATAACCATAAAGGTCATGCGTGATTATAGTACTGGGCAGTGGCTAGATGTAATACCTTGTATGAGTTAGGCTTTTGAATTTTCTGGGTTGAACCTTCTTTTATGTTTCCCAAAATGATAGGAGCCTTGAGTCAATAATTATGTCAGTCATCCCACTTCTATGAACAACTCAGGTTTAAGATGCTATGATGGTCTTAGCTAGTGAATATTCAACCGATTACAATGATCTAAGCCTGATATTTCATGTGATACTAAAGTTTTAGTTTTGTTGTTTAGCTTAATCTAGCATTTGTTTCCTCTTTATTGTCCTATGTTTTTTGCCTATTGCTGTTTATGAGTTATTGTTTCCAGGGATTTGCTATTGGATCTGCCGCATTGGTGTCATTGGCACTCTTCGGTGCATTTGTTAGCCGTGCAGGAATTTCAACTGTTGATGTTCTCTCACCGAAGGTGTTCGTTGGTTTGATTGTTGGTGCTATGCTTCCTTATTGGTTCTCTGCCATGACAATGAAGAGTGTGGGAAGTGCAGCATTAAAGATGGTGGAGGAAGTTCGAAGACAGTTTAATACTATTCCTGGTCTCATGGAGGGCACTGCCAAGCCCGATTATGCCACCTGTGTCAAGATCTCCACTGATGCTTCAATCAAGGAGATGATTCCACCTGGCGCCCTTGTCATGCTTACACCCCTCATTGTTGGAACCTTCTTTGGTGTTGAGACGCTCTCTGGCATTCTTGCTGGCTCCCTTGTTTCTGGCGTCCAGGTAATGTTGAAAACTACTTTGGAAATTTCAAAATGACTTGTAGCTGGAGTACATCTCTACTCGTTTCGAATTTCCAGAATAAGTTTTGCGAAATTCTTTTTAGAGATAGTTGTTGAAGATACAAATGCTCTTCATTTTCATGACACATTCATTTTTTATACCGAAAATGTTTCCCGAAAATTTGAGAACATATTTTTACTGCTTTCCCCATTACGAGTTTGCGTTCAAAAACAAAATCCAAAAAAGCATGTTCAAAAAACTGTCAACCAATAACTTTCTGAAACATTTCATGAATAACTGATTAATGCCTTGTTCCTTTCACAATTCAAAAAGAATTTTTCAAAAGATTCCCCCTATATTCTCCCTACTTCCAACATTTTTCTCTCTATCTCTCTCCACTTATTACCCCTACTATTTTGCAAAAAAAATTTCAAACTCCAATGCAAACAAAGCATAATTGTAACCAGAGTTGTTTCTGAAGGTTTTCCATTTATTAATTGTGGTTTACAGATAGCAATATCTGCATCCAACACTGGTGGTGCATGGGACAATGCCAAGAAGTATATTGAGGTAATAATCTAGAATAATGTGTTGAGTTGGTTTTTGTAAACACATTATCAGGTGAATGTTGCTAACTTGCTAAGTAACATTATGCACTTCATAAATTTTACTGCAGGCCGGTGCCTCAGAACACGCTAGGACCCTTGGCCCCAAGGGGTCAGACCCACACAAGGCAGCTGTGATTGGTGACACAATCGGTGACCCTCTTAAGGACACATCAGGCCCGTCACTCAACATTCTTATCAAGCTAATGGCAGTTGAATCACTTGTGTTTGCTCCCTTCTTTGCCACTCATGGTGGCCTGCTGTTTAAGATCTTCTGAGAGAGGGAGTGGATGAAAAGAAATAGATGCGGGAGGCGGTTCAACTTGCCCTTGTATTGGTATCATCTCTCCATTAAGTATTTTGTCTGCGTCTCTCGCGAAGTCTCCCTGTCTCCATCTTTTTCCCCCCCAAGTGGGACAGCTAGTGAACAATAATTTTTGATGAGCTGATGATGATGATAATTGCAATGGTTACAGCAACGATAATTGTCATTCTAGTTAGATGAGAGTTCGGAGCTTGTTTGTAGTAGTTTCTTTGCACTGTTTTGGAACAGAGTTATTTAATTCCCTGTATTGGCATCTGTTTCCTTTTAATGAAGGCAGGAAAGCAAGGACGGAATGGGTTTCTTAAACTTTTCTGGTTTTCATTTCTTTTTGAGAAGAATTTTTCGGCTATACACTTAATTTTCCTGCGGTTGTAGTTCAATTGGTCAAAGCACCACCCTGTCAAGGCGGAAGCTGCAGGTTCGATCCCCGTCAGTCCCAGACAGTTAGCAAAAATATCTCCATTTTCTGTGAAAAGGGGGACTGAAATTCAATCAGAACAGCACTGGGTGAGTAAGAAATAGGATGGTTCTCTGAGTCGCTGGATCACAAAATGGACCTATGATTTCAAGTCCACTCGTTGATTTCGAGAAAACTGAATCAATGATTCTCTATAGCTTTGGCTGCAATTAACACGATGATGCTTATTGAACGAGTGAAGCTACTTTCTCCTGGCTCTAACCCAGTGGAGATTGTGAAGGAGTATACTGCTCTTATAACGTATCCTACAGGTGACTCTTACATTATGGATAATCTGATTACTAGGTGTCAAATACCCAGTAACTTCAAATTGAGATAGTTTTATTTCGGTGTTAGCTTAATTCAGAGTCAGATACTCTCTTTTGTAGGATTGAGTCTAGAACCTCATATTTCCAATCGTGGGAGGATCGCATGCTGATTGGGCGAATATGATTCTGGAATGGATATATAATCAGGAATCCCAATTCCGATTTCAGCTGATTCGTATGTGGGAAACACGGAGATCTAGAGTCCAATTCTTATTCCTCTCAAGATGTCGGTCTGTACTCGGCAAGAGAAAGAAAACGAAAGATTTTGGTCATTCAAATTAAGCTTAAAACGTGTTCTTTCGGTCATTCAAATTAAGCTTAAAACGTGTTCAGTCCATGACAGACCGGTAGTATTAAGTCTTACAAACAAGCACATTTTAGTTTTACATAATCAGACACAGGAGGGAATGGGGGGTAATGCTCTCATTCCTCCCTGGAAATATTCCCAGTGAACATCTGCATAATCTTTCACTCTACCATCAACCAATCTGTCCTCCGGTCCGATCTCTTTTCCCTTTTCTTGTGTGCAGAACACATCTATGGAAATTCCGACTCTCAACGAGTTACTCAGCACCATCTGCACACGGCTCTTGACCACTCCATTAGTCATTATCTGGTAATTATCACACATCAATCACAACAACAATGTATTCATTTTCTGCTTCTACGCCACGTTAAATTCAAAATCAAATGACAGTTTGCAATACATCAAATGTGTACATTTGCACCTCCGTTTGATGACCCATGAGAATGAGGATGGCATGTGGAATTTATGGGACTGTATGCCATTTGTCCTTGTTGAAGATTTGAAGACCAACTTCATATTGCAAAATGACTGTGTACCCTTATCCATCTGCATGGGGTTTTAAGCCCATAATGAGATCAGGCCTCTGGCATTTCGAGTAGTAGTTAAACCTTGCTTGCAGCATTGCTCGTTTACGGAACTGATGCCGGAAACGGTCTTCTTCTAGTTGCAACGACTTGGCCATCATTTCGGAAGTGATCTCTGTTACCATCTTTGTATCTTGTCTGTGTATTCTTTCAGGGCATCTCTGCTATTATTTGCAGAGCCAATCTTATATGGATGCAAAAATCTGTTATTGGGTGTGGGTACGAGTCTATATATATCAGATTCATTTTATTTCTATTTCAAGGACATAGGGACACCCCTTAATCTTCACATTCCTTAGCCTATTTTGTCCAATTTTCTGTGGTATATCATGTTTACAAGGTGCGCCCGATTGTACGGTAGGAGTCTATGCATAGTTCGTACTAAATTTGAATCATACAATACGCTTGCAAGGTGCAAAACATGGACACAGATTCTATACCCATTTGGGATCGACACTAGGAAGTAGGAAGCCTCTGTCCCAGAATACTTTCTCCGTGATAAAATCCACTTACTTTAACCCCAAAACACATTTTCCACATCTTTATTCACATTAAAAGGCATAATTCCACACTATTAAGTATTAAGACAAGAAATTTAGATCACATGTCTCTACATAAAAGTGGAACGACACTCTACGCTGGGTCTTCAACTTTGCCAGGAAAGATTACCAAGTGCATTCCTTCAACTTCCCTGCTATCTCCCACCAGTAGGAGAAGTCCACCCATTGATTCATCCCTCAAAAAGTCATGCCAGTAAAGAGTGTACATGCGTCCTTATCTCCAGCGGTCAGATGAGGTTGGTATTTATTCCCGGCATGATTGTGTACGCCAACATCTTCAGAAGCTCGTTTTCTGGGGGGACCACTTCCTTTGCTGCAGCATCAACTGGCAGTTCAGCATCCGCATCATTGCAATTTAAAATCAGGTCATCAAACCAGGACCTGTAGTCAGCAGCCAAGTCCACCCCTTTGAAGAGGGCGGACTTGGCATCCTTGTACTTCTTCAAATGGAAGTATGCAAGCCTGTAAACTCACAAAACAAAGAAGGTTTCAATAAAAACAAATAATAATGTTTCAATAAACTCACAGCCAAGTTTGCACTTCTTAGACAGGAAGTCATTTTTGAACATTTGGTCTTTAGACGTTGATAATAAAAACAAATAAGGTTTCAAACATTCCTGAACATTTGGTCTTTAGACGATGATAATTTTTGCAATACAAGTAACCCCTTCCAATTTGGAGTTCATAATACTGCTAATAGCAAGGGATGCCACAAACAATAGGGACACTATCCTGTGTGAAGGAACGAATATCATATTTTCAGCCATGTAGTGGAAAAACTCAACAATAGAAAAGATTCACCTATTAAAAGAGAAAGAACAACAACAAAAGTAATGTACACCACCATCACCTATACAAACCTCTAAACCAAATTCTGGAAAAGCAAAGGGGGGAACTCATGAAACCCTATGCAACAACGCGAGAAGTCCGCTTGTCAATTGCACACAATTAAATCTTGTAGTTTTAATTGAAACTTGAAGGGCAGAAGATTGAAATTTAATGTGCATTGGGAACATGCATTGAAATGTTGGAAGCCCTTGGTAATAGGTGCAAACATTTGCTATTTTACATGGAGTATAAGGTTCTGTATCTAATGTTTGCGGGTAATGACCACAGAGAATATAAAGCTTATTTTGTTTTCACCATTTATAGCTCTCTAAAATGCTCTAGAAAGCTGAGGGTACCCTACCAGATATACAGATAGTTGAAGCTACTTATATAAGTACTCATATTTCTCTGTTAGCAAAAAGTCAAGGCTTTTTCTAGCTCGAAATAATTTGAGAAAGAAGAGTGCAGGTTCGTGAATGAAGCCCATGTGAGGAACACAAGGAGAAGGTGTGGAGCAGAGAACATAACAATTATTGGTTGAAAGTTGTTCACAAACACCTCTACCCCATTATATAGCCGCTGTACATATCAGAAAATTATAGGGCATGCAATTCCTAGGGAAGGGAGAAACTACCCATAGGGTATACCGACACCGCGACATGTGCATATAAGGTCTTCTAATTTGAGGAAAAATCATGAGTCCATGTGCATAGGAACTTTGCAAAATCCACACCATTCAAAACTAAAATTCACTTAACAATTGCCCAAAATCCAAATCCACTCTTTTGAAAAGCACAGATAAAATTCATGACATGCAAATAGTGGGCGAGGATTCCAAGCGCTGTTTTGTAAAGCAACATGGATGCAAGTTCCCGCTCTGAAGATCAATCATTAGCCAAATGATGAGAATATCCCCTAACACTAACGGGAAATACTCAATTGCTAAACCAACTGATGAGAATAGCTTTTAACACTTACGGGAGATATTCAATTGCTAAATGGAGGATAGTAAGATTCAAATTAATCTTTTAAAAGAAAAACAGAAAAGAAACGAAACGACTAAAAATAATAGAAGCATTGTCATTAACTTTTAGACACTTGCTATCATGTGTTTTTTTATAACATCAGGAATCAGACTGTTACTCCTCAAAGAATCATACAATGGCTGCATCATAATTCAACAGAAAAGAAAATTGAAGTTGACTGAGGTGCCAACAAAAACTAAAGATGATATATACCCAACGTGCAAACACTAAGCCTAAAAGATAACTTCCATAATAGTTTTCAGATAATACTGTTGCACCTGCCCAACAAAGACTATAGGACTTAACATTACATTTACACCACATACTTGAATTGAAAATCATGCAGTAATCCATAAATGCATACAAACACAAGAAATAAGATTATACCTGATCAAAAGTATTTTGGTCAAAAGAGCAGTGTAAAGTTTTATGTTCTCCATTGAATGTAAAGGAAAAAATATGAAAAGAATACATGCAAAATCCTACTCAACCACGTATTACTCACAAGTCTAACGTTCCACTACAAATGGAAAACTATGTATCTAACCCTCAAAGAAGCAATATATCTAACGCCTTCCTTGCAACAGTATGTCCATGAAGCAAAGAGGACCATTTGCACAAGAGTTTCGCGTGCCAATTTAATAATAAAAAAAAAACAAATTCTGTATATTCATCTTATGCAGTAACTCTTTTTTCCCCTTTGGAAAATTTCGTCAAACATTTTTCATGGACCTATAAATATTGATCTTAAAAGTCCAAATTAAATCCCATTGTAAATCAAATGCTATTTATGTTTCTTATATTGTTGAAAACACTGAACATAAATTGTATGAATTTTGGTTCTAAAATGATTCACTTCCATAGCTCACTCATCTCTAATTAACAACTTCAAATTACCTTGAAAATGTACATGGACAGCAATCTATATATCCTAAACTGTGAAAATTGTGTAACCATAACTATTCCTAGCCCGGGTGTGTGTGTGTGTGAGGGCTATATTTGGTCCAAAATGCCTTGCCCTAGGGCCAGGCCCAAGAGATCCCTATGTGCATGTACGCGAGCGTGAAAACTTCTATAAAGAGCACGAGCGCAGTGTAAGGATTGAGTGTGGGAGTGCAAGACATTTTGAAGGATTATGGGACTAAGGTGCCATCACAGATCAAACAAAAGCCATTAAACAAAGAAATACTATCATGTTGCTTACCCCATACAGTAATGCAGCTGCCATATCGAGTCATCGAGCTTTACGGCTTGCAAACAGTCTCCAATGGCACCTGAACATCCGTGAAATTGTATCAAATTCATCACACATATAAAACACTGTAATTTTGTTTACTCTCTAATATGACTGTTCCTGCATGAATATCTCGATAGAAAGGAAAACCAAAACTGGCAAAATATGCTGTATTTGCATGCAACAGACAGAAAAGCTCCTATCAAATAATTAGAGAGTAAACAGATTGAAGCAATGATTCAGCAACTACAGAAAATATAAATTATGGAGTAATTCTTATCTGAAGGCGGTTGTTACAAATAATCTTTTTCCCGTAAAATAAACTACTACTGTAGAAATTATAAACATGATTCATCTAAATGGAATCAAATTAAGTAGACGTGATGATGGTTTTGGGGGGCATATGCTACTCTATTCTTGAAATTCCCAGGTTTTAATATGTTGAAATTTCGCATAAAATCGATCAGAACCAAATAGTATCCACAAATTAACCAAAATGCCACAAACTAACCATAATGCAACAGTGATCCACAAATAAACTTTACCTACCCAAACTAAATAAATAAATAAACATCGGTGAATTACCCTCGTAATTTTTCATCCCTATTCGGGCCATTGCCCGGCACAAAAAGAGGACGGATATCTCTTTGATCGATTCAGACAAAAACTGTTCGGATGCCTGTAGCGCCTCACGCTCTTCCCCCATTGTAGAGTGGGAGAGAGAGAGAGAAGAGAATTTGGGCGCGAGAGAGAGAAGGGGGTTCTGTTCTGCCATTTGCGAGAGAGGGGGATTGCGTTGGGGTTTATGTTTATATTTGAAAACCGTATCCAGTGAGGGAGAGGGTGACGAAATTTTGGTCCATGGGGGCCATGTTTGAAACATCCATTTTGGTCCATGGTTCATGGGCCATGTTTAAACAGCAATACTAGCTACCCCGAAAAAATATACCCGCATTTTTACCGCTAATAAAAGTCTATTAATGATCATAGATACTTCTAAAAGTCTATTCGTGGTTTTTTTTTGATACCTAACTCTTCATTATTGTCCTCTTGTTTCGAGGTGCTGTAGTGCACACTTCTGTGTAGTGCGCGTATAGGGCGGCACACAGCTCTCAATCTCATCAACTAACGGTTGTTAACTCTTCCTAAAAGAGTTTGTTTTTAATTTGAACCGTTGAAAACACTTTTGAACGGCGACGATGCCGCACTACATGAAATGACGGAGTGCACTACATCGTTTCCCATTCTGATCCTTAACCCATCCTTCCATTTATTTATGATGCTTATGTTTTCCACATATAAAGTCGAGTAGTTTTTGTTCATTTTACTGGAGAATTTTCCTATAATTTGTATTGGTTTTTCTAAAATAGCAAAATTATGGAGTAATTGCTTTTTTTTCTTATATATAACGAAAAAAATGTAACGGCATGCAAATTGAAACGAATAGAAATCGAAATTTAACTACACCCTCCATCCCGCAAAGATAGTCCGCTATTTTCTAAATATCGTTGCGCCAAATTAATGAATTAATTGAAATCTTTAATATAGTGTAAACAAATTTGAAAAATTATACACCATAGTACTTCAATTTTTTCCTTCAGAAATTGCATGTCTTTTCGTAGAATTGAGGGATGGTGCTGTGCAGTGGTGTGACAAGTACCGTGTTGCGTACCTTCGAGCTGTCGGATCGTGCATCTAACGGCTTGAATCTTATCTCGACAATGAACGGCTCTCGATCGTTAGTTGTCAAGAGGAGATCTAAGCTATCGAATGTATGATCTAATGGCTCGGAGATGCACAGCAAGGTGCTCATCACAGCATAGCACCAACCCGAAGTCCGTTTTCCTAATGGATCAACATTGTAGGACTAAGAAGTACTCCTGCCTCTTCTATAATGCTTAATTGCTTATATAGTACTCCCTTCGTTTAAAATTGGATGACAATTTTTGATATTTGTCAATTTCAATTCTTTATATCTTTCAATGTAAATATCAAAAAATATACAATATGAATTTTGTTTGATAATTCTTGATTAGTTCTATTATAAAAAGTTTTCAAATTCGTGAAAAACATTATAGATTGAAAGATATAAGCAATGAAAAATGACACAAATTTAAAAAATTGTCATCATTTTTATGACGAAAGGAGTTGCAGGTATCTTTGTGCATTTTCTTTGTAATTTTAGGCAATTTAGGAATTGGTGTTGGCAAATGAGCTCTCATGCTTTATTCTCATAGCTAATGGAAGTGGCCCGTTCTGCTCTATCGTGTGCCAAATACAAAGCGGAAAAAACCTTTAAGAAGCAGAAATCCTTAGTTTACCAAGAAAAAACGTTGTTTTGCGCGATTCAATGTCAACCCCTAACCAGCACCCCACGTTCTGTTCCCTCTAGCTCTTTCTCTTTCAACAACGACGACAACTCTGAATTCCATTTCAACCTCGACTCTGTCCGTGTTTTTCCGTTTCATAGTCGGTATGAGAAATCGAAGAACTTCAGTGCAAAAAACAAAAGATTTCAGAGTAACCAGACCTTGAATTTCGTTTTATCTTAGATAAACATCATTTAGAGTTCTGTTCTATCGATGTCGAAATTGAAAGTCTGGTTGGTTTCCAGCAATCAGGACATCTCGGAGCAAGAAAACGTAGTTTTGACTGCTCAGGGGTTGGTATAAAATCACCCAAAACGGGGTTACCTTGAGGCCCTGAGGGGCTGCAAAGTGGCAGTAAGTTGCCTCGCTACAGGATTCCCGAATCCCCTAACCTGATAACCAAGCTTACGATCTATCTTCAAGACATACAACACTCTAAAACACATAGGAAATATAACCAATGCCTGCCTGCACAGTATGCCCGATCGGCCGATCCAAATCAACAAGGCATATTACCTACTCTGCTCGAGTTCGCTTCCAAATTAAGCAAAAGTTACTACTCGCCATATTTTCAACTGTCCATAGTCCTCACGAGTTTCTGAACCTCTGCCTATAAAATGATAGAACCTTATTGTTCGGTTAGTGAAATGAACTGGACAGGATAGGTGCGAAACGTGGATTTGAAGGATAGGAGATCCAAGAAGTACATTACATATGCAAACCATGGTATCATAGGATATCGTTGGAACTAAAATGACTTTTTTTAAACACCCAGATAAGCGTAATGGACTCATAATCCAAATTTCCATAAATTACTCATTGGACAACATTCACAATCAAAAGCGAATCAATACAGTACACCTATGCAGATGGCTCGACAGCAAGGTCTCGTACAAAGGAAATTCAACAAGAAGACTTACATAGAGAAGAGGAAAAGACCGAAAGGATATACAGATTTAAATATCTCGCAAGGAAAACAGATTTTCAACACAATTAAAGACACTTATGAAATCATCATTAGGAATCCCTGCGATATCAATCTTTCTTAAACTTCTTTTATTCCGACCATAATAGTAAATCTCCAAGCTGGGAGACAGACCTGGGACTATATCATGTAGGAGGATCTCACCTGTCTGAATTGAGCCATTTGTTTGAATATAACGATTTGGTCCAACACGATCTGGTGGCAGCATGATCCTCTCTTTGGTCCAAACCCAGTTGTCATAGTCCTCTAGTATCCAAAGCTCCTCCACTTCATTTTCTGGGAGTTCCTCACAAGCAGCCAAATGGCCTCCAAGTTCCACCAGACGAGGCATGCATGAGGGTCCCCTAGGCAGTGAAATCACCCCAAATCTCTCATCTTTGAGGTCAAATGTCACTACAACCTCATCATGAACAGGACGAGACGAAAAGTTTCTCCAGTGTATAACTCCACCAAGACAGATGCCATCTGCACCAAACTCAAAGTGGGAGGCCGGGGGAATAATATCAATCTTTCTCCATGAGAGTGAGCCCAAAGTGAAAATTTCACACTCGTAATGAGACACTCCAATTCTCCACAGAGTGCTCTGTTTCACGACCCGATATATATTCACCACTTTATATTGCTTAGAGGAAGGATCAAACCCGAAAGATACCGATGGGACTGAATCTAACCAGAACTTGCCCTTTTTTGCAAAACTGCTTGATGGCGGATTAAATGGGGGAAGGGCAATTATCTCTTTGGTGATAGGATTCACAATGACAATGGATTTTGGGTTATGAAAGTAAACACATATTAAGCCATTGACACATGCTTGAAAATCATAAGAACCTATTAAGCCATTGACACATGCTTGAAAATCATAAGAACCTGACGCCGGATAGCTGAACAAGTGCTGAGCCAGTCCCCCTTCATAATTGGCTGAGAAAAAAATTATATCCTTTAAGTCGGGGGTACATGAAGAGATTACAAGGTAGCAGCCACCAGGTCTAGACTTGGCACGGAAATGGTGCAATTCCACAAAAGAGGGCTCCTCAATTAGAGCACGCCAATGCTTGCAGATGCACTTGCATTGGCCCACCATCTTTGCTGGGAGTCTTGTAAGAATGTCCACCCATATCTCACGAGGCAAGTAGCCCTCATTTGTGATTCCACAAGTATTGCCGGAGAAAAATCGAAGGGTGCCTTTCTTAGAACACATCGCATCCGATTTAAAAGTAACCAAAGAAGGCTTGAACAAACAAGTAGTGCCAAGTAACGGGGGAGCTTGATTCTGCAATGTCCAGGAAGAGTACAAATGGATATCCAGCTGATAAAACAAAAGCAAAAATCAAACAAGTTTCTCGAGGGCTTGATAGCTAGATGATAACATAGAAAAACATAATACAGTACAACTTCTCAAGATTCGGGCGCATATGGGTTTGATCTAGATCGGTCAGTCTATGAAGCACAGATACTTTGCCGGAGCTCACGATAAATGTGTCGGACATCGACACCGACACTCTTCAGACACTCGTCGGACACGTGGTCAACACAGATTGGAAGTGCTCTTATTTTTTCCTACTGTTTTTTCGACTCACTAGGGGCACCCTGAAACATGCTCAAGACATTCTAGGACTCTCTATCGACACTTGCAAGAACATATTGGGGATGCCAAATATAGCAGTAGACTTTTTGTCAAAAATTAGGGAAGTCTTGTTTGTGTGTGAATCTGTGATAGATGATGGTTAATAAATCAAAATAAGAAGAAGTAGGAGAAGAAGAATAGGAAGAGGAAAGAAGTACCTGGTTTGGCGGAGAATCGTCGCTGTCGTGAATATGATCGTCGCAGCAGCAGGAATGGCTGTTGCAGCGAGAAAGAGAAGAACGGCTGCTGCTTGTTCAATTTACTTGGCCTTTATCTATTCTTTTGGGCTCCAAAGTTGGGCTCGTATGTTTAATGTTATAAAATGGGCTTACTTGTTCTTTTTGGGCTTGTAATGGACTTTGACATTTGGACAAGTATAATTAAAGTAGATTTCGGCCCTCCCGCTAAGGTTCTTTTCTTATTTTTTAAATATTTATTTTCCGTTTTATCAGATAGATTATTTTCATACAATACATTATTTTTAATTCGAAAAAATAAATACTTATTTGAAAAATTTATTTTTGTTAGTTGAACGTGGCCTTCACACTTTTGTATGGGCTTTTATTTAACAAAACGAAAGAATCACCTGCATCCGTAATACATAAATTGTCTCTTATTTTACATATTATATTTTAAAAATATAATAAATAGTATCATTTGACATATCCCCGCATCTGTATCTGTATCTAAATCTAGATCCATATATCCTCGTATCCTAATTCCTAAATTTTAAGCATCCGAACTTGCGACTACGTGAAGAGGGAGGGAGTTTCACCCCACACCTTTGCCAACTCGGCTACCAACCACCAAGGGTAGTATCATGTTGATACTTGATTGGTGGGACATGATTTCGGATCGGATGAGTAATCTGCAATCATTCTTGGATCTCAACAATTCCAATAGTAGGACTCGAGGAATCTCATGAAATTCTTATTCCACTCAAGATCTTTGTCATTCAAATTGAGCTTAAAAGATCTTCACTCCATTAGAAACTGGTAGTATCACATCTCAACACATGACCAACACAAGTTTTACTTTTCCATAACCTGACACAGGAGGGAATGGGGGAGAAAAAGAGGAAGCAAAAGGTCTCCCTAATAACAGGACCACGAAGTACTTAAGACAGGTTTCTTCAGTTCTTTTGTACAAAGCAAAAACACATCATGATAACATATAAATAGAATTTAAGCTTCTGCTATATGGAGTGCTCTCATTCCTCTCTGGTAATATCCCCAGTGGATGTCTGCATAATCCTTCACTTTCTTGAACAACTTTGGTCTTTCACTGTCAACCAAGCCTTCCTCCGGTCCGATCTCTTTTCCCTTTTCAGGTGTATAGAACATAGCTATGGAGATTCTGTCTCTCTCTGAGTTACTCAGCACCCTATGCACGGGACTCTTGAACACTCCGTTCGTAATTATCTGGTATTATCACACAAATATATGATCAAATTAAACCACATTATACATCCTCACTTCCTGCTTCTACGTCACCGTTACTTTTAAAACAAAGGGCAGGTTACGATATTTGTAGTGTATCTGTACGTACCTCCATTTGGTCACCCATGAGAATGAGGATGGCGTGAGGAACTTTGGGGACTGTATGCCATTTATCCTCGTTGAATACTTGAAGACCGACTTCATCTTGCAAAATAGAAGTGTACCCAGATCCATCGGCATGGGGTTTTAAGCCCAGAATGAGATCAGGTCTTTGGCATTTTGAGTAGTAGTTAAACCTTGCTTGCACAATTGACCGTTCGCCAAACTGATTCAGGAAACAGTTTTCGTCCAGATTCAGTGACTTTGCCATTGCTTTGGAAGTGAGCTCCGTTAACATCTTCGTCTTCTCTGTGTATTCTTGCAAGACTTCTCTGCATAATCGCAAATGACTCCTGCTTATTGTTACCAGCAATTTGCTTGGATATGGCGGTAAAAATCTCTCGTTCCCTTCTCTTTTAAGATGCCGCGTCATCATGCATTCTTCTCAACTTTTGGGTGATTTGGGTAGGAGTGCAATGCAATTTAATCTTGAGGATATAAGCTTGATGATGCTACTTCCTTTGGGATAGATACTTTTTCTTCGTCATCATTTTGAGATTCAGTTTCTCCACCATTTAAAAGGGTTTATGTTGGTTTTAGTTCCTGAGATCTGAGGACAGTGCATGTTTTATAGCTTGTTCTTTCATTTGTTCTCTCTTTCATGGACTACTTGTCCATGTCTTTTGTACTCATTTTGTCCATCAATTGTGTTATTTTTATCTTCGTTTTCGAAAGACACAAAAAGAAAAGACACGGAATCCTTTGTCCCTAAATATCCGTCCAAATATCCCAATGAACTTGTGCAACTGTGAGTGGATTGAAATGAAATGGAATGACATACGTAGTTTGAGATAGAAGATCCCTGACTGGAAAAGACATCGCACATGGGACAAAATCTTAGGTGCAAAGAATGTCACCTCGGATTTTGAGGTTCGGCAAAGGACCCTAATGCAGTGTTACCTCTACAATTGTATTTTGAGATTCGTGTATCTTAAAACTCCTACCAAGATCGATTGGAAGTGCATTTAAGCATGATTTTTTTTTGCAACAGAGGATTTCTTGGCTCAAGAATGCGAGTGGACATACCTGAAGCAAGCTGGACTTTCCGGCCAGAATTTGAACTTTTGAAGATCTTTAGGGTCCACATCAAGAAACAAACGATCGGACCAGTCAAGAGATTGGCCTTCTTCTGGGACAGGGTCTGCCCCATACCCTTCAAACTCCACAACTGTTTTTGAGTATTTATTCTTCTCTTCCATTGGCTGTTCAAAGAACCCCCTAGCAACTTGAATTATCTTGTCCACGAATGAACTTGAAATCCCATGGCCTATTGCCTGAAAACTCCACATTTAACCCCTTAATTCTATACCAGAAAAGGTTATAAATTCATGGTTTAGAAAGTTCATTTTGATTCACTTTTTTTCTTTTTTACTCAAGTATGACTTTTGAATTTTGGTCATCTCACCATGTTTTTCCTGAATTCACAGGAAGAAAGGGTAAACAGTTGACAAAATCGATGTATTTCTGATCTCCTTGATATCAGATACTGGGTAGTAGAAATATTGCTGGAACAGCAAAAGATCTACAGCAGATGAAGTGTTCAAGTCCAAACCTGAAAGCAGCCCCATGATTGAAGTGCTGATTTAAGTTTCATCAATTCCTCTTCATATTCTTCCGTGGATGCTTTTGAACTTGAGAGGATTCCCAAATCAATTATGGGTATCGCCGCAGATACGGTTGAAGAATCGTCTTCAGTGGCATCGTAATCATATCTGGAAACATATGGTGCCGGCGGTTGCTCACCGTTGAGCGCCATTTCTTGTACGCGCTTCGACAGTAAGACCTCTGCCGGAGGAAGAACTGAAGCTCCTGCCATGTTGTTGTCTGGTTTAGAGCACTTAGAGTTGAAGATTCAGACTTCTCTGATTACCTAAAACATGAAGGTGGACATTAGGATATGTGAGAAGTTGCTGAAGTCAGTTTCTGTGTTTTAAGGTGACTAGTGACAAGGACAATGATGGGGCATATTTTGGAATATTCTTTTTTGGTAGCGGGTAGCGGCCAAAACACTAAACTCCATGGGGCAAAGGTGATAAGGACAATGATGGTTTACCCAATTACATAGACGTGTGTGATCATAAGAGTGTTTTCTTCTTCTTTGTACGTGTATAAGAGTTGCCTCCCAAGTAAAAAACAGTTCCAAATAAAGGTCCCATTTTGGTCTTGTCGTATTCATGGAGGCCTATCGGCAATTGCTTGGATAGTTATGGGAATGATGAAAGACAAAAGTATAGGGACAAAGAGAGATTTCGACGGTGAGAAAATAAAAGAAATGGAAATCGTTTCACTTATTTGGATAGCTAATGTTGGGTTTGTAAAGCCCGCCATTACTTTGACTCTATTGGTGTTCGACCTATCCAGTCAGGTTGCAATGGTCTAGGGGATAGAGATACCGGAACCTAAATAGGAGTATTACAGTTGTTGGCTATGTAAACCCTATGAAGTAGATACAAGCTATATACAGCCAATATACTATGTGCTCTCTTTCTTCATTTTGTACATATTTGAAATTGATATGAGCTGTGGAGCGGTGGAGGTTTCCAGTTACAACTAGAAAATCACTCTAGTAAAAATCTCCATGTCTCTTTTGTTGTTCTCTTGACTTGATTGTTCTTCACACGTTGTGTGCGACCAATTTCTCAGCATAAAAGAGATGAAAAAAAATGCGTAGAAAGGGTGAGAAATGCAGGAAAAAATGAACTCATGTTATGGTCCATTTTGTTTCTCACCAAATTTCATCACTTGTGGTGAGAAAACACAACCTTTTCTTTTTCCTCACTTTTCCCACTATCCAAAGGGCCTTCAAATTCAAAATGTTCCCTATTATAAAGTTTGATTCCTAGTGTTGTTTACACTAATTTGTGAAAAAATAGTGTAATCCACAGTCCACGCCACTTTATTGATTAAGAAAGTGTAATAAATTAAAAAATTTACTGCATGTAAACAAAGGCTGTTAGCATTCACAAATAAGGCCAGAAGTCTGCTTAAATGGAGCCAAATTTGGCCTCCAAACTTCAGAGGCAAGGCAATGCATCAGCCTTTATTACATCAGTTTCTGTATCTCCATAACAAATGCCAATTATTAGAGCCGCAGTTTCCTTCCAATGGCATTCTAAAAGACAAATCATGAATGAGGACATCTATCTTTGCAAGTTCTAAGAACCTTCACACGAATCACACCAACCACCTCTATGAGAGAGAGAGCTTTTTTTTATTGTGTGTGTGTGCGCCAAATGCTTTGGACACAAATTCAGACAAATTTGTATTCCCAGCCGTCCAATACATGCGGGGCTCACGTGTATTGAACGGTTTTGGACACATCCGTATCCAAACCTCTGTGTTCGTATATAGCACTGCTCTTTGTGTTTTGAACAAGATTTCATCATGCCCCTGGTTTCTGCAATCCTGTCATGCAAGCAAACATCATTATCGTCCTTTCTTGGAAACCAAAATACCTATGAAACATTGAAACTTGAAGATTGCTACGTAGAAAATAGAAAGGACAGATTGAGATGGCTAGTTTTGGTAATAAAATGATATCAATCCTTCCATTAGGTTCCGGTTCAAATCTTGTGGCTGAAACATCATCCGCCTATCATTCAGAAGCTAAACTTCGCAAGGGTAAGGAGTTGATGCATGCTAGTGATCAAGTCCGGTGGCTAAGTGGCAGATTGAGATCTCTTGAGGAAGAAGCTGATGTCATGAATCATGCTTTCGTAGAGAGCTTGGAAGAAAGGAAGAAGCTGATCAATGAAATATCTCACCATTTTCGGGTTATAAGCCGTTATCGGGTATCTAGAAATCCAGTAACTACTGGTCTGTCTCAGGTCTTACATCAGGAATCCAATCCATCTCTTGTAATCAGAAATCTAAAAGCAACTTATAGGTGGATTTGAGGAATCTGCTGATATGTATGATAGGTATGAATTCTCACATACATGACAGCCTTTTTACTAGATCCTGAGCACGTATCTCTTTTCCTCATTATTACTCGTGTTATGGATTTAACTAGGAAATTTAAAGTCTGATTGTGTTTTCTTCGGATTTGGTTTTCTCAATGAACACATTGACTGTTTCTTTCGTTTTCTACAGTTTTTTGTGAAATGGCTGTCTGATTCAATGATAAGCTGGGCAAAGAATATGAATCTGCGGTCAAAACTCTCTACACTCACGATAAATGGTTAGGCAAGAAGCATGACATGTTTACCTGCCCCAAGTATCCATATCGTATACACCCTAAACACATGTATCAGACAAGGCCAAATATGCGTCTGGTTTCTTTACCATATTTCTTTTAGCTCGACAAGAAATAAGTTGGAGACACGCTTAGCACATGTTAGGAGGGTAACACAATTATAACAAGTTAGGACAGAGTCAATATAGCGACGAATGCAGAATTCAAAAGACTTTAATTACTTGCTGTTCTTTATATATCTTTATAAAGTAATCTCTTTTTTTATGGTTTCAATTGTAATAGTAATACTTGATAAGAACTATTTGAACACCCAGTGACCCCTCTTACTTATGGAACTAATTTGAATTAAAAGTTGTACAATCAAGAGAACTAGTGATACTGAAGAGGCGAAGACTCATCTTTGAAACCTTCTATCAACTCTTGGTGGGGTCAGTCTTTACGAACTTTATCACAATTTAATTTGACTCTTAATGAACGGTGAGATTGATCCTGAGTATTATTAGTCAAGATGCTTGTAATCATGTGCACTAGTCAAGATGCTTGTAATCGTGTGCACGTAAACTGGCCGAACCTTCTGAGTTAGTATCTGGAAAAAGGGAAGAATACCTCATTGTGTTTGATCTCTTCAGAATCACCACCACCACTCATCCGAGTAAAGACCAACACTGGCGCATATATGATACGACGATTAGCAAAACATATCAACATATCACCGCCACCACTGCTCCGGCGTCTCCTCCACTACTCCACCACCCACAACCAGTCAACCACCACTCCACCAACGCCATGGAAGTCGAAGTCAAGCTCCGCCTCCCAGACTCCACCTCCCACCAGAAACTCACCCAACTCCTCTCCCCCTTCCTCACCAAAACCCTCCTCCAAGAAAACATCTTCTTCGACACCCCCACCTCCCACCTCTCCTCCACCCGCTCCGCCCTCCGCCTCCGCTTCTACACCGGACACTCCTCCCCCCATTGCGTCCTCTCTCTCAAATCCAAACCCCACCTCTCCGCCGGCATCGCCCGCGTCGAAGAAGACGAGGAGCCCATCGACCCCACCGTCGCCCGTGCCGCCGTCGCCGAGCCCTGGCGCCTATTGTCCCTATCCTCGTCCAGGATTATGAAGAGGGTAAAAGAGGAATTTGGGGTTGGGGAAAATGGGTTGGATTGTCTGGGCGGGTTTAGGAATGTGAGGAACGTGTTTGATTGGAAAGGCTTGAAGTTGGAGGTGGACGAGACAGCTTATGGGTTCGGGACGAGTTATGAGATTGAGTGCGAGAGTGAAGAGCCCGGTCGAGCCAAGAGGATGATTGAGGAGTTTTTGAATGCGAATGGGATCGGGTATTCGTACTCGGAGGTTTCCAAGTTCGCTGTTTTTCGGTCTGGGAAGCTGCCCCAGTAAGTGTTTATACGCTCAGTGTTTAATGGTACACACGATTAGTCAAGGTACGTGCTTGTATGCTGGCCTAGACACCCGATTATCAACAAAACAAAAAAAAAGCTTGTTGTTTTTGGGTCTGGGAAGCTGCCCCAGTAAGTGTTCACTGTTCAATGCTCAGTGAATTTTTGCTTCAAATTGGCAGCATGATGGATACATTTAGGGCAATTCTATAACTTACTCTGAATAATGTGATGTGATTCAAGGCAATAATCTGGAGTATTGATTTGGGATTTGGTGGTTCATGGGTTGAGATGATTTGTTGCTGTTGTTACGAAGACACTGCTCATTTTATTGGAATAAATAAAACAGATTATTGCTTTGCGATCTTCTTTTCTCATAGTTGTTTTTTACTGTCGTTTGTCTTGTTTACGGTCACATCCGCGGTCACATAAGTTTCAAGGGGATCTTCCGCTCCTCCCGCTCTTAATCCTCGGTTTCACACAATTTTTATTTAAAAAATGGAATGGTCTCGAAAGATGTTTTCAGGTTTTCGCTCAATCTAAAATACTACGTGCTTAGTTCTTATCAATAGTTTCAGAGTTGTACAGATAATTAGAAGTTGCCTAATATCAAAGCTGACAAAAAAAAAATAATCTAAACTTGAAGAATTCTGACTTGGCAGTGTCATCTGCCTGTATGAATTTGGGAACTTTCCTAGTGTACATGAGAGAAATGAACTTTCCACGAAGTTGTGTCCCAAGAACCCAGCCCGTTTGATCTTGCATTGTACATGCCTTGCTATTGAGTTTGGCCGAACCTTTTGTTCTTCTGAAGTGGAAGACCCAAAGATGCCATGAGTGCCAAAGGGAAACGCGCCCTGGCCGCCTTCCCGGGAGCAACATGAGAAGCAAGACAAAACGGGTAAAAATTTGGAACGATTAGGTTTCTCAAACTTTTCAGACTTTAGAGGAGGTTGAGATTGTTTTCCCCCATCTTCCTCGTCATCCTCTGCCTCATCTGCTTTAGCATTGTCGTCGTTGTCATCATTTCATCACTGTGCGCGTTAGCATCATCATCACCAGTTTCCCGACAAATCACTGTTGTCGTTGTCATCGTTTGCTTCATCATCATCCTCAGTTTTGCCAGCGACCTTGTTTTCAGCATTCAGTCAATCAGTTAAGTTAGTGGAAACCTGAGGGGTAATCAACTAGCCAATTGCGAAAACTTCGATAATATTGAACCTTTCTGAAAGTGAATGTAGTACTACTAAAATCAGAAGAAAAATGTTGAGAAACTTCCTCCCACCTGTTATCTGTTCCAATGTCATCCCGGAATGTATCATCACGATTCACGATCCAATCTGGACAAGGTGAACCAATTTGAAGTTGAGAAGGAAAAGTAAAACCAGAATCCATTCATTTCAAGAACACCACATTTGTGAACAGCTAAGTTGAGGCCACAAAGCAGTACACAAAAACATGACTAGCCTTGCTTTGCTTTGCTTATCCAGAGAGGTAGATATGATTTTGTAGGTGGATAAGAATAAAGTTATCGATGAGTTTATCTGAAAACACTTTTGCAAATGGATAAAAACTCTTGTCAAATTCGAAGGAAAAGTTCTAGAAAGTATCGGATTGGATTATATAATTGAAGCGACCAAATATCCAACGGACCAGCAATTGGTTAAAGAGGTTACGATTCGCTTAAACATGCCTCACAAAATGTGTGATATAAATACCATGAGAGGAGAGGTACTATTCAAGAATTTATGTCCGATGGGATTACTCTTCTATGGACATTAGGGGCTACTAATGTTTTGATTTATCCAAAAAGTACTTATAATACTTCAAATTCAAATTCAAGGTTTTCAAGTAGATTGTGAGAAAGGGAGGAAACAAATGTTGGAAATTATTTTAGAAACATTTTTTTTAATATTAAGTGTGAATGTAAATTAATTTGATTTGGAGTCATGTCTTTTTAGCGACACGTGTTTACTTTAGGTGGATGCATCCTTATGAAGAGATGTGTTCATTTTCGTGGTGACTACCCAAAATAGTCACCAGTTAGTCTATACATAATGCGTCCCTCATTCATTATACCAAGTTGATTCAAAAGGTTGATTTTCTCATAGGAGTACTTCATTGGGTTAGACATTTATTGTTTGAGAGAGTTCTAATACTCCCTCCATTATTCCTTTTTCATTTTTTTGTCTATTGTGTATATCTTTCAATCTATAATGTTTTTCATGAATTTGACATCTTTGTATTATAGAACAAATTGAAATCTATAAAATAAGATCCATATTGCATATTTTTGGAGATTCACATTAGAAGATATAAGCGATTGAAAACTGACACGAACATCAAAAAAGGACGATGAAAATGAGACGGAGGGAGTACAAGTTTGATTCAACACACCCATCAATTGTAGTGTTGCTTCTGTAGAGCACTCTATCAAGTAAACATATTTTTTTATATTAAAAAAAAGAATGGTGAGATTTATGAGGGGGAGAAAACGAACGAAATATTCATCTTTCTATTATTTTTCCATCTTTTCTTCTAATTTCTTATCCACCTCAATTTTTTAGTTTTTATTTTATCTGCATTTTTAGGGATTATTATAAATTAAAAAGAGAGAGCAAAACGGCCTTTTAACTGATCACTAGTCAACGGAACGCAACCCCACAACTCCAACTATTTTTGTGGGGTCCCGAGTCCCGGCAGCCAATCGTTGCTCTGCGACCATACACAACTACACTACACTCGCATCACACGATCTCTAGTTCCAGTTGCTCTTTCGCAATAGACGGCGCAGAACTCCAACGCCCAAATCGTCCAATAAGGTAGATCCGCTCCAATTCTCTCTCTCTCTCTCTCTCTCTCTCTCATCGGACGTCATCGAAAGATAACAGTTGACTCTGAGATCTAGGGTTTCAAATTTCAATCTCTCTCCAAAACAAAATTTCAATCTCTCTCCCTATCTTCAATCCAAATTACAAAAGTTCATCCAATCCATCCGTAAGTTATCTTTTCCGTACACCACTTCTATGCATTCATAGAAATCCATTTACACGCACAAAATTTTGAAATTTCTGTATCTGTTGACCAGCTATAGAAATGGAAAGTAATTATTCAGCTCTTCCCAAGCACTCATTTGTAGAATTACAATTGCAAGATGATAACTTTGGATCGAGAAACCCTAGATCTTCTCCCAAAGACACGTCTCTGAAACTCCTCCCTCTACATGGTGACCAAAACCATTTGAAACAACACAATGTAGATCCGGAGATGGACGATGACATCGATTTTGATAACCTGCCCCTTATTTTTGGGGGTAGCAGCACCGGTTCCGGGATTTACGGGGCCGTTTTTAACCTCACCACGTCGATTATCGGGGCCGGGATTATGGCCCTCCCCGCCACAATGAAAGTTTTGGGTTTGGTTTTAGGGGTTGTTTTGATTTTCTTGATGGGTATTCTTTCTGAGTTCAGTGTTGAATTGCTTGTTCGGTTTACGGCTCAGTGTAAGGCGGCTTCTTATGGTGAGGTTGTACAAGCTGCGTGTGGTAGGCCTGCTAGGATTTTGTCCGAAATTTGCATAATTGTGAACAATGCCGGTGTTTTGGTAGTTTACTTGATTATTATCGGTGATGTTATGTCGGGTTCAGTGCATCATGTTGGGGTATTTGATCAGTGGTTGGGAAATGGTGTGTGGGATCATCGAAAGCTGGTGATTTTAGTTGTCCTTGTGATTTTTCTTGCACCACTTTGTGCCTTGGATAAGATTGATTCGTTGAGCTTGACTTCAGCTGCTTCAGTAGCTCTTGCTGTTGTCTTTGTTTTGGTTGCTTTCCTCATCGCGATTATTAAGCTTGTTGAAGGGACTATTGAGGCTCCAAGAATGACACCCGATTTTGGGTCGAAGCAGGCTATTTTGGATTTGCTTGTGGTGATTCCAATCATGTCGAATGCTTATGTGTGCCATTTCAATGTTCAGCCTATTTATAATGAGCTTGAAGGACGGTCGATTCAGAAGATGAATCAAGTTGGAAGGATCACCACTGTTCTTTGCGTTGTGATTTATGCTTCAACTGCCATTTCAGGTTATCTACTCTTTGGAAAGAACACTGAAGCCGATGTGCTGACTAACTTTGATAAAGACCTTGGAATTCGTTTTAGCACGGCTTTGAACTACATTGTCCGAATCGGGTACGTTTTCCACTTGGTTCTTGTTTTCCCTGTTATCCATTTCTCCCTCCGGCAAACAGTGGATGCCTTGGTGTTTGAGGGATCAGCTCCCCTGTCAGAGAGTAGGAAGAGGTCTTTGGGCTTAACTGCAGTACTTCTGTTACTTATATATCTCGGATCGACAGTGATTCCCAACATTTGGACTGCTTTTAAGTTCACAGGGGCAACTACGGCTGTCTCATTGGGTTTTATATTCCCGTCACTTATTGCGTTAAGATTAGGTAAACAGGGGCATGGTTTGACCCACATTGAGAAGCTTTTGTCTTGGTTCATGTTGGTATTGGCAATGATAGTCAGCATCGTTGGGGTTGTCGGAAATATCTATAGTCTCAAAAGCAAATCCGAATAACTCTCTCCTTTTCAAACAAGGGTTTTCTTTACTTATGTGTCAATTTGATGAACGCCCCGGAATGGAAGGGTAAATTTCACTAATTCTTATTGTTGCTGCCCTCCTTGGACGGTTCACTGAAGTGAAGATAATTTGGCATGAAGTAGACAGTTCACCAATGAGATGAATGTCGCAACACATCATGTCGATATGTGCTGATTTGATCAGGAACTGGTGATAAGGCCTTGTATTTCTCGTAACATAACTACCACATGTAAGTTGTTTGTGTTGTAGTTTTGCGTAGTCTGCACGAGTTTATTCTCATTTTCTCTCCACCCAAATAAGTGAGATTACTAGGACCGTATAGAACAATACTCACTCATTTTTATGAGAAATTGTTTGTTTAAGTTCTAAGCATGATCTATATAAATCCAGCTTATATTTCCTTGTTCATGCATTCTATCACAATTTCTGTACGGTACCAATTAGAACAAGGAGACAATCAGACAGAATCGTGTGAGTGAAAGAAAAACCATTTATTGCATGGTTTTCACCCTCTGGATATTGCGTACTTCACACCCACCTCTGGATATTACGTACTTCACACCCAGAGTAATTACACGAGATAGCAGGATTTTTTTCTTTCACTTTTTTTGGGCATCAGAGACTATAATTGGAATCATCTATGTCTTAGGTTCTTTTACTTTCCGTCTTGACATCAACTTTTTTTCCTTCTCATAACTAACATTAAGATATAAGGTTTCAAGAAAATGTAAACTTCATAGATATCAAATAATATAGTACAACGTAACACACACACACCAGCCATAGCCATAGAAAACGACTCAACATCAAGTTATAAAGTTATAGAACCTGTTACTGGGTCCAAGATGACAAAAAAAATCATCTCTGTCCTAGATAGCCATCCAAAATCTGATTTGTGAGAGAGCCATAAAACAGTTAGTGTTAGCACAAGAATGCTCAACTGGAATCAGAAATAGAAGAATGTCTTCTGGAACCAGAGAAGTGTCTGAGGAATGAGATATTTCCGTGACAGAAAAATCATCTCTGTCATAGATAATAAGATAACCATAAGGCATAAAAAATCTGATTCATGATAGAACTATGAAACAGCTAAATTTTAGCAAGAGAATCCTCAACTGGAACAGAAAATACAAGATGATCTTCTGAAGTGTCTGAGAGATCAACTATTTCATGCGACAAAAAACAAAAATCTTCAATGTCGTAGGTTGCCATCCAGAGAATCTGATTCATCTCAGAACCGTAAAACAGTTGTATGTTAGCATGAGAATGCTCATCTGGAACAGGAAATAGAAGATCATCTGCTGGAACCAGAGAAGTGTCTGAGGAAAGAAATATTTCCTTTTGCAAAATTGGAACTTTTTTGAGTATGTGGTTTATCAGAGATGTGCATCAGTTTGGTGTTGATGCCGCATGATATCCTATTGGGCTCATTCCACTGAAACTGTTTACATCAAGCTAGCATAAATTACTACTGAGCTATGTTACATGGCCTCGGATATGGATATTAGGTAAGGGTATGTGTCCAAGTGTCCGCTTTATCCTATTCCGTCTTAACTACTCAGGGATACACCAAAATATTCTAATTTACTAGTATATTTCTATCATTTTCTCAGATACATGGTGTTTACATAGTTCCTTAGGGTAGTTCATGGACAATAGAGGAGTTCACTGCATCGTTCATGGTGAATTTGATTCATCAAATAATGCTTGCTAGGTATATGTCCAACTAAGTATGTCAGGATCGCACAACCTCATCTGAGGGTCGAGTGTCCGACACAAATATTTTATACTTCTAGGAGGATCATGGAGCATAGGGTTTTGAGTTGTCTCAGCCAGGAGCAAGGTGGTGTGAAATTTATTGTGTGCCCTGAGAACTGTTTTATGCGTCTTAAAGCATCATAAGCTCTTCAAACCTCATAAGCAAGAGGATCTGTATCCTTTAGTTTATTATTTACACTTGTTTCGAACGCCAATGTTAGGGAAGAACATAGTCACATTACTTCTATTTACTATTTACACTGGTTTGAAGAGGCTTCTTAGCAAGACGCAGCACAAGTGCTGCCAATTTAATACTACTATTTGGTTATTGAGAGTTCATTTTTTGCTTCTAAAATGCTGAGAAATGATGAAGGATGTGGCTTACTACTGCGCTTCGGTATGCTGCCCATTCAGATCCTTCCTGGACAGTTTCTTTAGTTTTCAGCCTATTACTGTGACTTCGTGTCCTACGTTGTGGTCTTGTAGCTTAATTTTCAAATTATTTACGGATATTCATTTTCTACTGGGTTCTTTTCTGCTCCTGCATTTCTTGCTTCTCTGTGTCTTTCTCCTTTCATGAATGAAGTTCTTCAGATCTGGCAAACTATAATGTAAATCCAAAAACCCATTTTACCTTTTGTCGTAGGTATATGTATGGTTCATTTAGGCTCTGGTTCTCACAAATGCTCATTGTATCTCTTCATCTCTTTTTTTGTGGTGTGTCAGGAGTGTCTAGGCCAACTTACGCGCACCTCAACTCTTTCCCTCGGTCCTGTCAAAAGACAGGTCATCAATGCCGAGACTATAGAATTTACAAGAGATTTCTCTATTGCAGTCCGACCCTAAGAGGTTGCCAAGTTTCGAACTCACTGGATTTATAACTTATCCTTGTTGCCACTAGAACTACCTTGATATTTGTGTGTGCATTTATGCCCCCGTCAACAAATAATGAGTAAAGTACCTCTCTATTATATGGGCATTAATGATCAAGATAAAATAGTATATATAAGTGGCCTTTGTTTAGAGTGCTTGCATCTGGCAAGTGCGATACTCAAATGATAAGTTTGTGGTCCTGTGGCTCAGTGGCTCACGTGCCCCAGTGTGAGGTCTATTTATTTCTCTTCATATAGATAATAGACAAAGCATGTGTATTCTCTGCTATCTGTCCACCTGTTTATGCATTTCAGTTATTTTTCATAACTAGATATCCAGGTCAACTTGTGCGCACCATGACTAATTCCAAGTCTTGAAACTAAAAACCGAGCAAACCTTCAATGACCATAAGATTTGGAATAGTTGACTTTTGTGTGACTTGAACATGCGACCTGGTGGAGGCGTGGAGGCCAAACCTTGGGATTATGTATTCCCGTTTGTTACGCATGCACAAACAAGTGTTGATCAAATCATCTCATTGTCAACAGTCTCTGTTTCTAAACAACTCTGAATTAGGTGCAGAATGATGATGGCTTCCCTCTAGTAAACTCTTAAACACAATTATAATCTCAACAACTAACCACCTCACTAGGGAAACCCTGATTAATGTTTGTTGCGACATGAATACACTAAGGATTTAAAATAGGAGGCAGCTTCTTTGCACTCA
>BPLS01000619.1:1338915-1403364 GCA_019656275.1 Rhododendron kiyosumense
GAGCGGTTCACATTGCAGGGCCTGTCCACGAAAGAAAATTCAAGTTGATTGGAAACCCTAAACCACTCGATCGGAACACTCATTAAAAACAGGTGCAAAATGTTCTATCAACTTGAATTTTTGTATTAGACGTTCTATTCGCCCACGCCTACAATATGAATGTGTCAAAGAGATCCGAGCGAGTCCACAATAGACAAGCTGCAGAAAAGCTGCCTCCGTTGAAATTGGTAATCGATTCCGGCACTCCACTTTTTGATAACCACACTCCAAATAACATGACCATCAAGGCATCAAAAGACAACTATTGGAGTGTGATTATTAGAATTTGGAGTGCCAAAATCATTTCCCAAATAAAAATATCGTTTATTCTTCTTAATCATGTTTTCTTGAAAATATAGCAATTTTCCAGTTGCATTAAGCAATGACTACAGAAAACAAGGGTATTTAAACAGCTCCCCGTGTGCTGATACAGAAGCCACAATCATACTCTTTGTTTGTTGCAAAAACTCCAAGTGATTATAAATAGCAAATAGACTATTGCCTTTCACTTCTCACATGTGGACATGGTGGGAATACTTCAGTTGTGCCCGTGATGTGTTTCTGGTCCAGGGAACACTTGATGGGGGCACAGTCTCTCACCAAATCAGGAAGTTTTGGAAACTATTATGGACATAAAGGATGCAATATTTTGTGATTTTAGCCTTTGGTTTGTATGATGGAAGCCATGAGGTGAAATTGCAAACTTTGGGAATGGTTTATTGAGCTCTGCATCCACACCGAAGAAATCTATTTGGATGTGCCAAAATGCCAGTGTGTAAAGGAAAGTATGTACGTGACTCGCACACCCGTTCCTACTGCTGTTATCGTTGTTATACTGTCCGCTTAGATGGTACTGCACATGAAGTCAAACTTGTCCTTCGGTATTTCTCAAGACTTAGTTACCCTAACTTCGTACATAATACTAGAGGATAATGGCTTCAGGCACATATATTTTCTTCTTCATATTGAGCAACGGTAGCAAAAGCGGCCATAGCTCTAGTTGGGTGAACCAAGTAAATCTTGTTTATTTTACGTGACGATCTCTCATCAGTACACTATAATCGATTTCCTTTCGTATGCTCACGAGTTTAGTTATGCCGAAACTGTACCTCTACAACCCGGAATTTAGTGCTTGGTAGTTGTATTTTGTGAGAACATTATCATGAATGAACTCCTATGGTAGACCTGCACACTGTCATTGATTAATGCCTAAAACAAGTCTGCCGTTCAGCCCAATATGAAATCATCTCTACTTTTGAATATTTCTTGGTATATTTCACATATAGTCGGCAGAACCTAATACAAAATTTAGTATTAATCAAGTCCAACCAAGCATATTTTTTGAGCCTCCCCACATTTTCAATTGCCCAGAGAAAGTAGATTCTCAGTCAAATCAAGGAAAGTTGTTCTCTGAAAAATATACTAGTTATTGCAAATAGTGGTGGGATCAGCCATTGCGATTAAACAAATTCTGGCCAACTTATTATAGTCTTGATTGCCCCCATCAGAAAGTTTTAATTTCCCGTAAAATAAGATTTTTATTTTTCCGTGAACTTTACATAACCCCTGAATTTAAAATAAGGAAACGTGTAATGTACAAGGATTCAAAACAAGTACAGTTAGCGAAACTAATCAGTTAAATTAGGCCAACCATGCACGAAAATCTGATCCCAGGGGTAGCCCACAAGAAAATTTTGAAAAGGAGTGCCGAGAAGCAAATGAGTTGGTCGAATAAGAGCATGATGATAAGTAAAACTTTTGGTTCTGTAAAGCTTCAACGCTCATCGCCAGTGTAAAACCCCTTTGAAGTCTCATTAGAGGTTTTGTCTGAATGTCCAGTTGTAAATTTCAGAACTCCGAAATTAATTGGTCGGGAACTAGAAGCTACCCTTCGATTATCCACCAATTAGACACCCGTTTGTTCAAACAAAAGGGCTACCTAATTTGAACTTTAACCGTCCATTTTTTTGATCCGCTTAACCGTCCATTTCCATCGTTAACTTTTATGTTGATATACATAGTGGGTGTGCTATGACCCAGAGAAACTTTTTCCCATGCCGTGATTGATGGAATTATGTGGAGTATGTGGACAAATAGCATGCCTTACTTCTCACTTCTCAATTCAATTTAGGCCGCATTCTTATGAATTTAACTTAAATTTGAGAATTTTGTCTTTATTTGAATTTTTTTCTCATTTATTAGTTTTACGTCAAAATTTTGATGGCTATTGATTCGTCTTGGCGAAAGGAATTGAAAAAGTAAAATTTCTTTACTTTTAATCAAGTATTTTGAGAAATAACCACTTTTTAGTACAAAAAGTGAATAACCCACAAAAGTTTGATACAAAACTAGCAAATGTGAAAAAAATTCAAATAAAGACAAAAAATTTATAATTAAATTAAGTTAATGCGATCAAAACTTGGCCAATTTTCTGGAGGGAACATGACCTTAAATACCCCACCACTCTTTTTCCTTTTGTCACTCTCAAGTCTCAACTACTACCATTTTAATGGGAAAAAAAAAAGGGCAATCAACCATTAGAAAAGTCAAGTTACCCCAGCAGCTCCTCCACCCTCCATTTGTGTGGGGACAAATAGTATTGTTTATCGTCCTTATTTTAGACTGAAAGAAACAATTCAAATCTTAGTTGCTTAGCTTGATAATTGGTAAAACAAAAAGAATTACTACATATAACTTGTTATCGGTAAAGAGATTATAACAAATTGAAGCCATTTATTGTTTAGATGGACAACCGAGATTTTGGACCGGGCCACTGGTCTAGTCTACTGTAGAGAGTCTTATTCCTTTTTCTTCTCTCTTTACCTCGCACTTTGTATACATATATGCATTCTCTCTCTGTATACATATATGCATTCTCTCTCTCTCTCTCTCTTAACAAATATCACAATTCTAAGCAGCCATGGACTGGTTCTCATGGCTATCAAAAACTGGAATAGACCCTTCACTTATCTACGAGTACGGCCTAGTTTTCACCCACAACGAGCTCGAAGAAGACGACATAGCCTACTTCAACCACGAATTCCTCCAGAGCATGGGAATCTCCATAGCCAAGCACCGCCTGGAGATCCTCAAGCTGGCCCGAAAAGACAGAGGGAGCAACCTGCGGTCAAGGCTCTTCGTCGCAATCAAGCGCACGAAGAGGAGCCTGGCCAAGTGCATCCAGACGTGGGTTCATCGCGACCGGAAATCGGCTTTGGTCCTTGTTCCCAAGAGGAGTTATAGTGCAAGGTGGAAAGGAGCAATGATGAAGAGGAACAGCAAGAGATTGGTTGTGCCTTCTTCTAACCAGGGGAACAGGCTTCTGCTAACAAATGGAAGTAGTACTCCGATGGTGCTTTCAGGTCCGAGGTTGAACAGCTTTTCGAGTCCGTTAATGGTTCGCGGTTATTACAACGACGAGGAGGAGGAGAAGGGGGAGGAGGGGGAGGAGGATCCGTATTGGTCGGCCGGAGTCGAGGAGATCAGGTGGGATGCCATGTTCCAGGATTTGAAGCCTACTTAAAAAGATTTCGCTTTCTGTTTTCTTGTTTTTTGCTGTGATTTTGTTTCTGGGTTTTAGTTGGAATGGTGAGAGATGTTGTTTTTATGGATCTTTTACCAGTTTGCCAAGCACCCCGCTTGGCAGCGGTGCCTAGCAGCCCATTCGGTAATTGATAGTCTAGATTGTTATACATTCAATTTAGATCCAAGTTGTTCGTGTCAAAATGAGCGGCCAGATGGATCGCTCGACACTGCTGCCAAGCTCAGGCTGCTTCACAGCATCTCCCATCCCCAGTTTTGTGGTGGTGTGTTTGAGGACTTCTAATTAGCTTTTCTCTTTAGTGGTGGGTCAAGAAGGACACGCTTACTTTATTCTATGATGGAGTATGTATATTAGTGATGAGATTGTCTCCCTTTTTCTTTTTGCGATGTTCAAATCTTTGGGTAGAAAAGAAGGCACCAGGTGACAGCACTCCTGTGAAGAAAATCCTTGTGATAGATCTGCCAAAAAGACTAGGTCTATATCCTCCTACGGGTGCTTTTTCACTTTTGCTAGTCTTTGTTTTTATTCCACCTTGAGCACTTATTTTATAACATGGTATTTGACTCCACCGGCTGACTAATTCAGAATATCAATCTCACCGACCGGCGAGTCAACGACCAATTATGTGGGATCTGATTGAAGTAAGACTAAAGCTCTGTATGAATGGCCCAATATAGACGTTAGATAGCACATCGGTGGGCTTTCTGAGATTCTTGATTGTCTGATGACTACCATTACGTTAATTGTTGGGGTTTCAGCTACACATGACTTCCTAAGTTGGTGAAAGGATCTTTATTCAAAGCTATCTTCTTTTTTTCTTTTTCTTTGTTGAAGAATTTGTTCAATATATTCTGCCAACTGGTTAGCCTTCTTATGGCTTTTCCCTCTATTCTACTCCATTTGGTTTTGTGTGCCTAGTTATGGGAATCGGAGATTTATTTTGAAAATACTTTGGGAAACAAAGTGGAATGATTCAATTCCCAGATGGTACCAATGAGTCATTAGATTAGTTTTCCCACACCAATAATACACATAACAGGAATTAAAAGGGTACATTTTAACCTCTCTCTTTTCCCTTCCGGTCAAGGAATTAAATAAAGTGGAAAATAATTGCAGAAGAAGAAATTCATCACCCAAAGAAGCACCCTGATCCTTTTTCAAGTACAAAATCATGCTATGAATGGACATGTAGCAATGTTAGAAGCAATTTATGACAATAAGTGCAGAGATTCAAAGCCGGAAGGTTAGCCCGGTGGTAAGGCCGGAGACATAGGGATTTGCTTCCTTTTAAGATCTCAGGTTCAAAACCTACCAAGTGTTATCAACTCCTCTAGGGCTAGTTCATACGGAGCTGCTATTCGATTTCAGCATGTATGCTCTCGTAAAGCACCAACCTCGATGATTCAAACTATGGCTACTAAACAAACCATGCTACTCTAGTCTGAGCTCGTGTTGGTTGGTTAAAAGCCTATTCAAAATTGGTTTGGTACATAAACAAACCAAGCTTGAACACATTTTTTAAGCTCGTTAAGATTTCAAGCCAAGCTTGATTAAGTTGCTACCCAACTCGTTCAGCTTATTATGTATAAAAATTTAAGCTTACTTGAGATCAGCTCGTGTTTTGGCTTGATTAAAGCTTTGTTTACGATCGACTCGTCTTATAAACAAGTTAGGCTTCAACATATTTTTACAACTCATTAAGTTATCAAACCAAGCTTAATCAACTACCTGCATGGCTCGTTTATCACCCCAATTCAGACTACTGCATTTAGAAGAGGGATGAGCTATCAATTTCAGCAACTCTGTTTTTATTGGGATATGCATCAGAATGGTGATCCTGATTCCTGTCGACATTAGATAAATAAAAAAAAATATTCCCTATAATTGTGGATACGATAAATGATGCTCCATAATATCTCTTACAATATCTCATTGTCGGAAATGTATCTTGCCTAAATAGATAGATACAAAAGCTTCATAAGCTTTGTCAATAAAACTATGAGCAGTTGAGCACACAACTGAAATGCAACCATAGCTCAGTTATTTTACAGCACAATAGTAAGCTTCATAAGCTTTGTCAATAAAACTATGAGCAGTTGAGCACACAGCTGAAATGCAATCATAGCTCAGTTATTTTGCAGCACAAAAGTAAGACATACCGCACACAAGCCACTTATTTTGCCCGGTCTGAAGAGTCCGAAACGGTAAAAATGTAGGACTCGGACTGGGTCTTTTACCTAAAGCTGAAATATCTTTAATAGATGCCCACTTCAGAATATCCATCCTTGATTTTAAGCCACAAGCTCAAAATCTCTGATCTCTGCTCTTCAATGGTCTGAACTTTGAGAAATACGGAAGGAACCTCCAGCGTAAAGCATTTGGTAAACCGGCTTTATTCTTATAGTTAGAATGATGCTCAAAATAGTGCCAAGTCCACACATGGAGGCTAGAAAATAGAATGTGAGCCTAAAGCAATTTGGACCCAAGCACGATGACCCTCCTTGTTTAGCTTCCTCTATGTCATACACGTAACCAGCGAGTAGACCTGAGAAGAGGAGTGCGGCCAAAGGATTTCCTAGCCCCATGAAGTTGAAGATTATACCAAAATGCTTTAGACCAAAAAGCTCTGAAGCAACTGGAATCATTATCGCAATCTGAACGCCATAGCAGATTCCAAGCAATGCTGTTGCAGCATAAAGGGTGCCGTTGATAGCTGATGCATATAGAAGAAATGCTACGATCATGATTATTTGCGTGAATGCCATCCAAACTGTGCGAGGAATCATTTTTGACCTGCAATGATATATTTATCATATACACTAAATGCTATGACCATACAAAAAAGAAGGAAAGAGCAGAAACATCCTATTTCGCAAACAAGAGGAATTCAGTTTAAGGTTTTTTTAGCTTTTGATCAGCAACAAGAGCGGTACTATCATCTAATACAGAAAATGAGACAAACGGCCCAGAGGAAAAAGCAAGACCAAACAATATCTCGAACTACATGTCACAAATTTGCCTCCAACAAACAACAGAATCCCCTTAAAAGAGGGAGAAACTGAAGCACGAAATGAAGAAAATACCACACCCTATCCCAGAAGGATTTGAAATAATCAACTTTATCCTCAAAGGTCCTTGCGTTGAGCTCAATCCCAAAAAACTCAGAATATTGAGAAGAAAACACAATCATAAAAAGCTTTGGCTTTCTTGTCTATAATCCAACGAATTAATCAAGGACATTTGTGATCATAAACCAAAACAACGGAACAAATATCCACCATTTGGAAGGTAACACTATCTGAGACAACATTCTAAATAAATACGGGAAAAGAGCTGAGGGACAAAAGTCGGGGAGATTTTGTAGGTGCTCGTTTCTATTAAACTTAATCAAGGAGAGTAGAGCATATGAATTGTTCAGCAAATGAATTTGGCAATCCAATAATTCATCAATATGTTGACATGGTGTACAAATTTCCCAGCAAATCGACATATTGCAAATAAAAGAAAAACAAAACGTTCAAGTAGTACTCACCTGACAAAATGTTCAGAGACAGCACCAGCCCCAAGACGGCCCAAAAAATTGCAAAAGCTGAAGAGACTCAACAATACTGTTGTATCATCCACACCCAATGCAACTCCTATCTGTGCCAAATTGTTTAGAACAGTTACTCCGGAACCAACCCCTAGGAAGTACACAAGCCATAGAAGCCAGAAATCGGCCTTGACAACAGCTTCACGAAACGTGAAATCTTCTCCCCTTTTGGGCTTCCTTTTCTTTTTCACTGCTCCTTCTCCCACAGCTAGAAGTATGTCAACCTCTGAAACATCTTCACTCTCATAAAAACTTCCAAGATATGGTTCCGATGAGGATGGTACCAACAAAGATCCCGTTTGGCTTGAATTGCCTTCTTCTGCTCCCAAATCATTGGAGGAGCCAATTAGTGGTGGCATAGGTTTCTTGGGATTTGCCGGGAACAAGGTCATTTTTATGGGAATCGCTATAGGAGACATTAGAAGGATAATCATTATGGCAATAAGCACGTAGGAAATGGTATTACTTAGAGATAATATATCTTTCAAGATTGTAGTTGTGAGAAGATAGATGGCGAGAGCAACGCTTGCAGCTTGGGTGAAGAGAAAATGGACATGCACAGAGGAGTCTTCTCCGGAAGGAGGAGTACAAGGCCGAATAAAGTACATCATCGCCAAACATATAAGGGGAATCCCAAGAGTGAGGAATAACAAGAGTTTTGATGCAGACTCGCCAAGAACCATAGTGTACACCTCTGTATAGACAGCTGCACTGAGACCAATATATCCTTTGAGAATGCCAGCAACTGTACCCCTACTGAGAGGGAAATTCTTCATATTGGTTACAAGCACAGCTGTGCCTAACCAAGAACTGCCATTGGTGGCAACACAAAGTGCAATAAATAACTGCCACAATGATAATACTTGGCTTAGTAATCTAATTGTTGATACTGAGATGGAAGCAGCATAAACTTTGAGCTAGTCATTCGAGAGCAGAAAGTAGGATAATGAGTTGTGTTCTCCTCCTACTTTTGATAGAATAAAATATGCCGATTCTTTTTCAGGTAAAACCAGCTTGAATTAGGATGGGGCGATTGTGCACTGTTATGCGACTTGAATTCTGTGAAACTAGAATACTCTTAATAAAGGCCTCAAAGACCTTGACAAAATTGGTCCATGGATATTACGAACTTTGAGAACTCTTCATCTCTCTCAATCCAAGATGTCAAGGATTCGACTTGATGTCCTATTGATTCCTCGTAAACTGCATTGATATATCCTAAAGAAGCTCCTAGTCCAGGTGGGAGTGTTGGGGTGGTGGTTAAGTACGGCTGCTTAGACATCTTGTAGACGCACTAGATTCAAACAAACCTTTCCACACTTACAGGTACTTGTATAGTTGTATTAAGTCCGATAGACAAACATTTGCATGGGAAGCCACTGCCTAACGAGTAGGAACTCCAGTGAGATCTGAGTTCTAGGGAACAAGTAAAATGCCCCAATTAAAGATGTGGTAAGCTCAGTCAATCCCATTCACAGGTAAGCTATAAACCCCACGTCTCCAAATTCCCAAACCAACCCAGTTCAAAATCTGTCACGGTCATCCACCCAAAACTTATAGAAACTATTAAGAACAACCCACTTTTCTCCAGAGCTCACAGAAAATAGATGAGATCACCATCAAGTAGTTCAAGTGAAATCATACTGACAAGTGGGTATTAGCCAAAGTGGAAGAAAAAGGGAGAATTCAGCTCAATCACGGCAACTAATCCAAACAAGGAATTCAAACTATGAAACTGAAAGGTGAAAAACCAGCTTAAGACAGATAAATTAAGAGAATACTACGAGATGGGTATTGTCAAAAGTGAAGGAAAGGAGCAGAATTAGCTCAATCACAGCAATTAATCCACAATTAAGGGTAGCCAACCCAATCAAATGCGGTTTTTCAAAAAAAAAAAAAAAGAAAAAAAGAAAAAGAAAAACCCAATCAAATTAAATGACTACACTGAAAAGCAAGACTGAAGAGAGAAAAAGTAGAAGGTTACTACATAAACGGTTAATGCCAAAAGTGATGGAAAGAAGCATAATTAGCTCAATCACAACAGTTGATTAACAACAAAGGATAGTTCAACAACACAATCAAATTAGATGACTAAAAATTGAAACGTCATCTTAACAGAGTCCAAAATGAAGAAGAACGATTTTGTGCACCCTTGGCGGGAGTATGTTCATTGTGTGACTCTCACTTCCATGACCAAAACTGCTCATTTTGTCAAGATTCATTTGTTATGAGACCAATCAAAAATTCAGCTCAATTGCTTATCTGTAAGTACTTCATCTAGAAGTTTATCTTTTTCATCAAAATTCTTGACGAAAAAATTAAACTCTTACATCAAATACTTACTGATATTCAATTCAACACCTATTCGCTGTGAAAACAAAAGGAAAGTGACTCCTGTTTGAATACAGCTTGTTATGCTCTTAACAGAAACAAGGCAATTGACGTCCATAGACCATTAGGTGAAGAAAAAGTTTTGCCACCAGTTGGTCTCCCTTAGACTCAGGGCCAGCTGTAATAGTATTTCAGGGGTTCAAGCAAAGCCCCCCTGGGCTCAAAAAAAAATGTACTAAAATTTTGCATTTTTCTACATTAATTTGAATTTTGTTTTATATCGTTGGATCATTCATATAAAGCCAGAATAAATAAAAATTGACTTCATTAGTAGATCATATATAGCTCAACAAAGCAAAGTAAATTAACTTTCCATCATAATAAATATTTTTATTTGACATAGTATTTTATATTCAAAGTTTTTATTACTCTTGCTATTTTGTCACCGCTAACTTAAAATTCTAGAGCCACCCTTGCAGTTAAACTTCAAAATGATTTTCAAAAAAAAAAACTTCAAAATGGTGAAAGAAAGAACATGAATGGAAGCAGAAGCAATGAGCATACCCTTGCGAGGGTGAAGAAAGTTAGAGTGAACAAAATTGCTCCCAAAATCAAGTGAATAGTACTAACCAACCAGAAAGGCAAAGACTGGACAGTCTGGCTAACAGCGAGCCAAAGCACACCGTAGCCCAAGAAACAAACACAGATGCCGATTGAAAGTACGACCCAAGGGGGGAACTTGTTGCACGCGATGCCGGCCGGAATGCCGATGTTTTCGCCGATGTCGTTGGCGACGCCGAGAATGGTTAGCTGATGCTGATTGTAACCCATGACTGTTTTGAGGGAAGCGGAGTAGAGGGGGAAGGTGTAGATGTTTCCGGTGGCGATTTGGACCCAGACGGCGGCTCCTAGGCCCACCCACGGCGGCCTGCTCCCTGCTTTCAGGGCTGACATTTTTTCTTTCTGGGTGATCTTTTAGTCTTGCGAAGAGGCAGTGGCGATCAGGTTGGGGGAGATGGTAGGTGTTACTATTACTATTACTTTTGAATACAGTGGAGGTGACACATAAAGACAATATAGGAGTAGGAGAGAGAGAGAGAGAGAGAGAGAGTTTGATTGGGTGATTGGGAAGTCGAAAGAGATGGAGAGGGAGATCAAAAAACGAATTTTTGTTCTCGAAAGGAAGACAAGGAGAGGGGGGATCCGAGGTGTTTTTGTCAGGATTTCTGCTCGAGATATACTGTACTTGTTTAAGAAGGTGCTATAAATAGCATGTTTGCATTAGAACCAATCAATTACAGTTATTCAAAAGTATTTTGAATAATTTGAATTTTAATAAAAAAAACTTGGAGAAAAATTTAACTCTTTTTAAAAAAGATTTATTAACATTTTAACTATCCAAAATACTTTTGAACGGTCACATACTATGAACAATAATGTGAATAAAGTGTTTACAGCTGTTTATCACTTCCGTAAATCAGATTTTCTCTTCTAGCCAAATCAATTTGGTATCGACGGGACGAAACCGAGGTCTTCATGGACATGGTCAGTGTCAAGTCTCAGTCACCCTCACACAAGAACATATGGGAATCGATGGGTTCGTGCACACATGGACACATAGTGTTGATCAAAAAAAAATGGACACATGGTGCATATGCCGGCCTTCGGGCCCCATTATGAGATTATTTGATCTGTTTTAATAATTTAAAAAATAATTTTTTAAGTGCAAGTTTGGAATCAACTCGATTGGAAGAGGGTAGGTGATTGAGACTCCGTTCCAGAACACCTTCTTAAAAAATAAATATTTATTTTACATTTTCAAATTAAAAAATAATGTAAATGAAAAATAATTTTTTAATTTTTTTTTGCACCGTATAAAAGATCTCGATAAGATCTATCAAACAAGATCCTTATTTGTAGGAAAATTATTTGCTTAAACACATTATTTTTGAGCTTGAAATTGCCTTCTTAAAAAATATGTTCTTAGTCTCAATTGTGGAACGGGGCCTGATTGAAAATCTTTCAAGTTTTCATTCAGATCCAATGGGCAGGCCCCTTTGAAAATTTATTTTGATAATATTGGACGGATTAGATTATCCGTATGATACCTGTAGTGCCAAAGACTAGTCTATACACTGTATGTGCACAAACCATCAATTCCCATAGCATTTTTGCTCAGACTAGCGGCCCCCAAAAATACTAGGGTACCGATATGGAGATGCGTATGTGTTCCAATTTTTGGAATTTAATTTTGTTCACCTTCCTTAAAAGAAGGTGAACATATTATTCTTCCTATTTATTGAAATAGTATAAATCTCACAACAAAATAATATCATACTTATCAAAAAATATGTTGTTAGAGGGAGGGTTCGACCTTGATGGCCTCCCAGCCCCCTCAATGCTCAATCACCGCTAGAAGAAAGAGAAGCTCAATACCGAAAAAATAGGAACGCAAAAGCGCTATTAACATATTCAAAAATAATGGGCCATTTAACAACAGGTACTACTAGAGCTTGCCAGCAAGTGAATTGTGGCCATAGGATCTGCAATTGGGGCCGACTATAAAACTAGTCCTAGCCCTAAAAAGAAAATGCCCCAAGCCCAGATTGGTCCACGACCCTAGTCCCGAAAGAAGGGACATACCTCTCATCCGTGTTCGTCCAGCCGGCCCGTCCCTGAGAAGAGGCGAGGAAAGTTTGCACCTTGAGTCGCCAAACTTCGTAAGGTGTTATAATAGGTATAAATGGTAGCCTGTTATGCTAGCATAATTACTACGTTTGCTGTCAAAAATGCAAGTAAAGTGATACTTTTACGTTCTAGTAATGGTCACTACTTTCGGAGATATTATTTATCTATCTTATTACATGTTTTTATTTTGTCATTTTGAGATTGATTTACTAATTATTTCGTTTGCTCGTAAAAATATGTGAAGGGCCGAAACTTTGAAGTTCGCCTTGAACCCTTATTTAGGGATGACCCTGGTCTAGCATAAGGGCTCATTTGGATGCATTACTGCCGGTTGCAATTGTTAAATGTACTTGTTGCGTATAAATAAGCCAACTAAAACAAAAAGATTCGGTACCTTATGGGTTGGTTGCTTAATTTCTTGTTTTTTCCTTTTTATAATCGGATGTCTAAACTAGTTTGCATACAATTCGGGTAATTATGAGATCCTGAAATTAATGACTAGACAAACACTCTAATGTCCTCCATGATTTGAAATGTTTTGGTCACCATGAGATTCGAAGGTGCGAACTCATGGTGAACAATCACTTATTATTGCTTTCCTCTTTCTCACTTGGCCATATCCTTGGGGCTTTGCTTAATTGCTTGTTTGGAACATAATTGATACGGAGTATTGTCATGTGGGGACGTGGGCTTTTTTGATCAAAAGAGCTCAGTTCGGCATCTCATGTGGGTGCAGCTTGGTTAGTGTGATTGTTTGTGGTGCCGTTCCTATCTCAATATAAAATATAGATCTTATTTAATAAATCTTTTTGAAATGTTTTAAATGGTGCAAAAAAAATTTAAAAATTGTTTTAAATTTTTATTATATTTGAGTTTGAAATTACATTCTCTTTGAAAAAAAGGTTTAAAAAGAAAGCGGAACGCCCCCTGTGTCATTTCCATATGGTGTAGCGGCCTCATTCTGCTAAGAGAAATAAATAAGTACTTATTTTTTGAATTAAATGTGTTATATTATGAAAGAATGATCTGTCTCATAAAAAAATAAGTATTTAAAAAATAAAAATTTGAGCAGAACGGGCTAACTAAACCTCACCGGAACTGGATGGAAACCTGGTATCTACCAGAGCAAGTCTGGAAGTAACAGGCAAACCTTTTCACCCATGGAAAGTGACGGCCAAACGGATTGCTTCAACATGAAGGTGGGTAAATCCTTATTGTTGCCAAAGACGAGGCAAGTCAACGGGGATTTCCAAATGTAAGAGTTGTTCAGCTTCTATAGCTGCGATGAAACACTGGTCAAATTTAGAAGCTTGCACATACTCTTTTACAGAGGTTGGTTGTTTTGTGAAAAAAAGTTGGGTAACAAACTTTTTTACAGAAGTTTGGGATCGGACAAAAGCATTATAAGGGTTTAGAAAAAGGTGTTGAAGGCATGGAAATCCCATGACATTTCAAGTTCCACACATTTTCCAAGCAGTAGCTTTTCTAGCTAGAAACTTTTTAGTATAACGGGGATATCAATGCTCTTGGTATCCCTTTCGGTCCATTTTTAATTTTTCGACTATTTTCCGATCACACTTAGATGATCGACTTCGTTCATTTTGTAGAGTTTGACGAGAACCATAACCGTACAAAATTCGTGTTCATCAGACTTTAATAGATACATGATCTACACACGTGAAAATTAAAGAAAAAACAAAACTGGGTTATAATTCAGTGTGGTTTTGGATTCAATTTTGGTTTTCTTCAAATTTCATGTGTGCCGATCATGTATCTACAAAAATCCGATGAATACAATTTTTGGTATGTTTAAGGTTCTCGCCAAACTCTACAAAATGAACGAAATCGATCATTCAAGTGTGATAAAAAAATGGCCGAAAAATAAAAAACGAACCAAAGAAAATACCAAAGGCATTGATATCCCCGGTATACAAAAAAAGTTTCTCTTTTCTAGCATTCATCAAAACTAGCTAGTCACCACTTTTGTGTTTGTCAGAAGATTATTTGATTGTCCTGCGGCATTACTCTGCACTATTTGTCGCGTGGCATATTGTTTTGTCCAACGTAAAAGACATGAGTCTTACAATATTAATCGGATCTTGTGGTGTTTAAAAAAAAAAGTCTAGTAATGCGTAAACAACATTGAATAATTATCCGTCCCTTCATTTTTACGAAAAAAACAAAAGAGAAAAGGTGAAGAAAGTTATGCGCTGCAGCTGCTGTCGTGTGCAATGTATAGAGTACCCATTAATTAAGGCCACCTCAAATGTTGACTGGCATATTATGATCAGAAAAATAACTGAGAAATAAATTATAATATACACAAATAGGAGTGTACTCTTTCAGAGCTCCAAAGGTGTTGCTCCTAACATTTTTCAAATGTTTTGTCAACTGTGGTAGGAATATCAAACAAAAAGATAGGGAGATGGGGTAGGGTAGGGCAGGGCAGGTGAGGGGGAGAGAGAAATAGAGGTGGGGACTGGGGACCGGGGAGCTCTGCTGTATCAGAGTGATAGGACGTGGAGAGGTGTTAGAAGTGTGACTCATATATTGAGTATAGAGAGATACAAAAGAGTTCTAAAAATATACCAGTTGTCCGAACGGAGCGGAGCGACCGGATCAATAGCTCGGCACAACATCTCCTAATGGTTATAATGGGACCCGAGAATGCTGCCAAGCAAAGTACTTGTACAACTCTACTACTATTGGATATGATCTTTAATAAATTAGGGGTGTGAGTGGTGTAGTTGGACGGATGTAACAGAAGCTTGGGCAGAGGGACAGAGAGCAACATAACCGGTCGATGATCCCCTCCTTGAAACATGGCCACATGCACATGAAAAGAAACGTGATGATACTCTTCTTCCGAACGAATCCACGGTTTAAACAAAGCACAGGTGAATTAAGGCCAATTTTCCTTGCACTGGGTGTTTGTGCCTCCAATCCCTCTAAAATTTCTAATCTTAAATTCCTGAAATTTATGTTTTTAATCTTTTGAAATTTAGAGAGAGAGAGAGGAGAGATCTGATAGGGTTCGGAGTCACCAATAAAATCGAATACTGAGAAAACAGAGAGGATCAAAAAGCCAGAAAGAAGAGTTCGTTTTCCTCCCTCTCGAAAATCCATACTTCTCTTATCAATGTATAGACAACTATTCTCTCAAGCATGGGTTTAGATTCGGCCACAATAGAAAAAAATTGGAGCACCAGTCAACATATATTCACATAACTATGAGATCACCCCTTCATTTTGTTAGCAAAGTATAAGTAAAAAATTCTCTTGGATGGCTTAGAATGCGCACTACACCTCTGTGGTGCACCTGTACCACAAGATCCCAATAATTATGATAGTACAGAGTAATTTATTCTAATCAGTTTTTGTTGTAAGCACAATATTTACTTCAACTAGTAAATCAAGTTCCTCCATTACTCCTCGTCGAGAGAAGAACACTATTCTTCATTTGGCATAGAAAAAAAATATTAGGATCATGAGGGTTAGCACTACTGGCGGAGTCAAAATCCTGATCCAAGAAGGGCAGGATAATTTCCGCATTGAATTCACATTGATGGAGCAATGCTAATAATTATTGTAATAATCAGAGTAACAAAATAGTACCTCTGAAAAGGAAAAAAAAAGACCGCGAGAACAACATTATTGAGGAGTGACAAAAGCTTAGAGCAAGTGTATCATCTTGGGTAAAGAAACTTTTTAGCTACTTTACCTATTGAAAATGAGAAAAGTTCACCTGCAGTAGCTTCTGTAAACCCTCCGGTATTGTGCCTTCCGCTACAGTACTTAGGTAAAACAAGCGAAGCACTGTTGAAAAGCAACCCATTATTCTATTGTTTTCTTCTTCTTCTTTTGCTTCTCTCTCTCTCTCTGTCCAGATCTCACTCTCTTTCTTCAGTAATATTAATATTTTAATAGAGAATAGGTTAAATAAATAGTATTGGTGTAGTGTTGAAAGAAATGTGAGTAGGTAAAATGAAAATTGTGTACTGTTGACCATTGTTTTTACCTAATGATTGGTAAACTTGCTCTTAAAATTGTCCTTGATTTTTTTCATAAAAAAGTATAAACCCCTCCACAAATGCTGCCTTTAGGTTAGAACACCTGCTGTTGGTACCATATTTGAATGTTGATTTGTCAACTGAAACCGAATAAGGGAACATGAAATGACTCGTACATTTATTTTGAAAATATTTTGCTAACCACCATACCATTAAAATTTAGGTGGTAGTTAAATGGACACAAAAGCGTGCCATAAATTAAAAAAGGAGGAGGAATCAATTCGCAAGTTTTATTTTCTCACTTTTTTCAGCACAATTCTTGAAGTTCCGCTAAAATTTATGGGGCTTTTTCTTGTTCTCTTTTTATTTTAAAAAAATTCGTATCTGTTAGTTTTACATCTAACTTTTGTAAATTATTAATTCGTTCCAAAAAAAAGAAATCAAAAAAGGAGTAAAAAATTATAATTTTTACCCAAATTTTTGAAAATATCCAAGAAAAAATTACAAAAGCCAACTTTTAAGATTTATCTTGGATATTTTAACAAATATTTGAGTAAGAGTCATATTTTTTTATTTTTTTGATTCAACAATCCACACTAGCTAGATGCAAAACTAACAAATACAAAAAAAATTTAAAAAACCCTCAATAATCTTAGCAGAACATCGTCTGATCATTTTGCCCATTTATTTCCTTTTATTCCCCCTCAATCCAATTTTTTATTGTTGTTTTGGGTATTCCGTTCAAGTCTAGGTATCCTGGAAGTTTCAATAATCTCCAGTCATCTGATAATCTTGATTATTGAAAGCCATTTAAATCCAACCGGTCCAGTTAAACCACTTACTTTTACATACAGGATTCTTCACATTATTTGATTAACAGCAATTTTGGTCCCATCATTCCAAATTTCTACTACTCCATTTTTTACCGGTTGAATTTCCAATTCTTACAGAGTAGGGAGTATCTGATATGATATTCTTCTATGGATGATTTTTCCCTGTAAAACTCCAATGAAAAGGAATTACTGTACTAGATTTTCCATCATCGTCAATATACCAAACCTGCCAAAAAAAACCAGAGAAACAAATCATCAATTTCAATCAATACAACTTCAAAAATACTCAACCTGAACAAATTAGAGGAGAGAGAGAGAGAGAGAGAGAGAGAGAGTGAGTGTGTTTACAAGCACCACTCCCAACAGTACTTACACAGGAGATCCTTACAAAGACTCCAGAAAAATCCACAATCCACTCAAGATTTGCTAAAAACGGACACCATCTCTCTGCAATAAAAGAACAGAGGACGCACATCACAAACCCCACCATACAAAACAGAACAAAGCAACAAACAAGCAACGATACGAACATAACTCCAAACGCAACCGCGTTTTGGGTTCGGAACACAACCATGTCCAGAGCCGTAAGATGCACTTGGGTCTGCTGTCCGCGCAGACGGAACTGGGTCCGGAGTTGTGTTTAAAAGTTGTCTTCCTAAACTTTTCGGCTACAAAAACAAAGATTATCGCCTGCGATCTACTCAAGTAACATCTTAATTTGCAGCTTTAAACCTTTTTTTAATAAAGGCAACAAACTTATGGTACAAATAATTTGATTAAATCTATCATACTACTATGAAAATTCAAAAAAAAAAAAAAAAACCGGATCCATCAAAACTGATCCCTCTCATAACCCTTCGGCTTTCGACATGACCGAAAGCCGGCTGGGCCTGGGCTGGAAATCGGCCCTCCTCCGCTGCTGATGCGACGACGGCCGTATCAAGGCCGACAGAGCCCTCTTCACCAAATCCCCCTCCACCGTCCCAATCCTCACCAACGAGTTCGTCATCGCCGATCTCCTCGCGTACAACCTGTTCGAATGATACGACACCGTGTTGTCCTTATTAAACCGATTTTGACCGCTAACGTTCTTGTGGAGGCTGCACCGGAAGGATCCCGGGTGCGTCGTCGGCGAGCACATGCACGTCTTTTTCTGGCCGGGAATGGAGCGGCTGTTGTTGATCTGTTGTTTCTGGTTGAAGGAAATCGAACGGCTGGGAGAGGTGGGGCGGTCGAGTGAGAACCGGACGGATGGGGATGAAGACGAGGCAGGTTCGGTTCGGGACAAGAACCTTCCATTAGAAGAGAAGTTGGAGATCGAGGAGGAGATGGAGGAGGAGCAGAACCGACCCGAGGGTGAAATCGACCTCTGGAAACTGTGGAGTGTCGGTCTGCTCGATTTGGTTCTGGACCACGAGTCCGCCATTGCTGTACCAGTAGAGAGAGAAGGTGGAGAGAGAAGATGGTGGTGATGACTATGATGAGAGAGAGTGATGAAAAGGAAATTGAATTTTTGATTAATTTTTTTCCTAATGAAAGCCGTTTGGGTCTCCAATTCGGCAAACCTAGCTAAACTCAAGCAGGGTATTTATAGGGGAGTTGAAGGGGAGGGCAGCGTTGTGGTTACGGATGTTTATTGAGGGTAGTTTGGGAAGTTCAGTTTGATTAAGATAATAGACCGGCCGTTGGTTGGAGAAACCGGAGGTGGGGATAGGGGTTGAAAAGTGGGCAAAGCATCCAGTGGGCTTGAAAAGGCCCACCACAATCTATGAGCTGTCGGGGTGGAACTCTATCTCCCCGCTCCTTTTTGCTAGTACAAACTTTTTTTTCCCGTGATCCATCGGGGTGTCCGGTTCAATTTACGTACAACTCGATTAATCACCTCTCCGTCCAGTCAAAGGTAGGCCCCTTGGGACTTGAGATTCACAAGAAATTAAAATTTTTTTTAGCCAGACCCTATGAATCGAACTCTAATTAGTTGTATAAGGATCAAATCTACCAACCAACCGAACTTGCACTTGGGCTATTAGTGCAATTACCTTCAGTGTTAAAGAATTTATCGTATGTTACCAAGTGCATATCTGAGTTGTCTAAACATGATTTGGACGGTACAAATTCGAGCACTCTCTCTCCTTTTTTCGGCCTCCAAATTCTGACCATTCAAAATAGGTTTAAACGGCTCGGATTTGCACTCAGATACCACGTAGACTATTCGATCTGCACCCAAAAAAATTACAATAAGTCTACAGCTCACGAAACCAACCCCCGAAACAAATCACGACCCTGACGTGGCCGGGCCCCACGTCCCTGACGTCAGGGTCGTGATTTGTTTCGGGGGTTGGTTTTGTGAGCTGTAGACTTATTGAAAAAATTAGGGTAAATTTCACTGACCTCCCCTGAGGTTTCTGACAAATGCAGGAACCTCCCCTGAGGTTCTAATAATTGCACTGACCTCCCTTACTTTACAAACTATTATTCAGATTCCCCCATTCCGTTAAATCCACACTAACACCATTAGTTTTTGTTATTAATTGACTGAAATGCCCTTGAATATTACTAATCTAAACGATCAAGTCTTTTTTCCTTCTTTTTTGTAATTTAATTGAAGTTTAAAATATTAAAAGTAACATTATACTGGTTATATAAGATAACTTCAACATAAAATTAGACTCAATTATACAAACTTTCGTCGAATTTGAATAATTAATCATGCATTTTACATTATCATAGTCATTTTTTCCCTCTTTAAAGTGTGATTTTTCAAATGGAGGACACGTAATAATAAAAAAAAACATTACTCTATATGTCAATTTTTCTAAGAAATAATCTCAATAAAATTTACACATTGATCATTCTTCAAAATTTTCTTCTGCGTTCCCTCCCCCCCCTACTAGTGCATTAGAGATGAAACACAATTATTACTAATGAAACTAATAGGGCAAATAAGAAGGAAAAATAAAAAAAGATTAAAGAATTTTTTATACTGAATTTATTTAGTCAGAAAACATATTAAAAAATACACGATAATTTTTTTGTATGTGGGATTAGGCATTCACATGCCTCTTTTATTTTTCAAAACCCACGTAGGAGAGGAAAAAATAGATCGTGATCAATTATCAAAATGCATAACTCGTTATACAAGCTTGACCAAAGTATGTATAACTCAAGTATGACATTGTTAAATATTAAATCACAAGTCAATTAAAGAAAAAAACTAACACACAAACATAAAAATTAAAAAAAAGAAGAAGATAAATTGACTTTGTTCATGAAAAATATGTAGAAATCAAGGTAATCTGACCAAATATATTTAGTTAGTTCTAATTTAACATAAAAAATTTCAATTAGAAAAAAAATGGAACAAGAAGAATTGATTTTATAGTTTACATTATATTTGAGGGCATTTTAGTCATTTAGTAGATAATACTAACGGTGTTAGTGTGGATTTAACGGAATGGGGGAATTTGAGTAATAGTTTGTAAAGTAAGGGAGGTCAGTGCAATTATTAGAACCTCAGGGGAGGTTCCTGCATTTGTCAGAAACCTCAGGGGAGGTTAGTGAAATTTACCCAAAAAATTATGGTTGATAAGAGAGGGAAATATGTTGGGGCGCGGAATTTGGCGCCATTTGTCACTGGAATTTGATGGCCGCTCAACCGGCTGACACGTGGGGTTAATCTATTATGTGGTGGGGCCCGTTTGCTTGATAAAAGTAGAGAGAGAAATACACTGCTGCTATCCTTTGTTTTTCCGTTGTGTTGTCAGACGGCTGACATGTGGTGTTCCTTCATATGGGGAGGGAAGATCAAGATTGGCATGAATTTGCCAAAATTACTTTTAGTAGTACTCCGTATTAGAATTACTTTCGAAATTATGTATTTATCCTTATTTTTTGTTTTCCAAAATTACTTTTAAGAAGCTTTTTTTTTCTTTTAAATCATGTTGAGTGTCTTGAGTTAGCTTTGCAAAAATCTGATCTAAGTAACAAACACGAAAATTTTTTGAATAAGGATAAAACAAAAAAATTAGTATTGTTCAAAACGTTGAAGTTAAGCTACGCTTGTTTCGATGTAAAATATTTTCCTCCATTTTCGTTGTTTGGTTACACGAAAGAAAGTAAAATATTTTTCAAAGTAAAACATTTTTCATCATATGGGCACAAATGGCTTCATCCCAAATTCTCGATAAATTGTTTTATGGCAATGGGCCGGAGTCTTCCCCATTATCAAATCCCAACACGAGAGTTGAGAGGGGTTAAATTTTCAATTGCCTGCGGACTGTGTCTAACTTCTACTCAAAATCTCTCTCTCTTACGTATTTTCAAACATTGTATCTTGCTAAGTCAACTCAAACTGTGTTTTGAGGATTTTTTTTTTTATGAAAATACGTTTTCAACTGCTACCAAACACAGAAAAATAATAACGTAAAGATTATGTGTTGCAAAAGTATTTTATATGGAAAAATATTTTACGTTCTAGAATATTTTACTTCGAAACACCCTTGAGGCTTCATCATCATATAGAAAAAACAGGCTTCTAAATTCTAAGGTAAGACCACCAAATCCAATCTCAGGTGTTACTTTCTAGAAGTTTCCCACTTTACTCCGGTGTCTTTTCATTTATTGATTTTCAATCACAATTCTAACAAGAAATGGAAAGAGATCCGACCATTTTAAGAAATTTTCATATTTCAACATAATTATACGTCAGAGAAAACCAATGGCACTTCATTGCCGTTAAACTTTGAATGAAATGTTTCCATCTTTGAGGGGAAAGTCTTAAAACACACCCCAATTTGCAAGGGTTCGATTTTCTCCATCCCGAATATCCTATATCTCTGTGGCGAAAGATTTTTCAGCCGTTGAAGTGTAATTTTTTAATGTTTTAAATTTAACGATCGAAAAATCTATCGTCACAAAAGTAGAGGGATTTTCGACACAGGAAATCCTGTCTCCAATTTGCATACATAAATGTACCAAATGTGTGATGCCCACACACTCGTCTAACTGTTTGCGCAATTAATTATTCTACAACAATAAACACTTACATAACACACACTCATGTTAATGAGTACTGTTATGTGTACATATGTAATGCACATATAGGTTTTGTGGGACCCACCTCGTGTCCCACAAAGATAATCTGAACAGTCAATTATTTTTAAAATATTTTTTATAGAGCCCTGTAAAAAACTAGCTCAACTCAATATTAGTAAGGATTTTTTCTGAATTTGTAAGCGCAAAACTTAGCAATTAAGTAATTTTGCTCTCACAAATTCAGAAAACATCTTTACCGATATCGGATTTAACTGATTTTTTATGGGACTCCATAAAAAATATTTTAAAAATAATTAATGGTTTAAATCATCTTTGTAGGATCCGAGATGGGCCCTACAAAACTCGTATATACAAGCTCATATATACCCCTTTTTTTTCTCCCACATTAATATAGTCCCCACACACACCACATTTTCGGTGCATGTGAAATCTAAAAAAATATTGTAAATATGTGTGTAAAGTGTCTATGATTCCGAAATCAATTTTTGTGTAGAGTGTATGCAATCGTAGAATGATTAATTTTTGAAATGTTAGAAACCATTTCAATTGAGTAAGCGTCTAGATTTCAATGATGACACATGGTAGTGGCCCAGTGATAGCAGGCTCCCACCACACTCACATAAAATATGCCACCTATAAAATTGATTGAAAAATACTGGCTCCGTTCTATGGTAGTGGGCCAGTGATAGCTGAAAAAGTGACTTTTCTTGTTAAAAAGAAAAATATGCCACCTAGAAAATTGATTGAACATACTTGCTCCGTTCTTTGGTAGGGGGCTAGTGATAGCGGAAGAAGTGATTTTTCTTGTTAAAAAATAGTTCTTTTTAAAATATTTGGATAAAAGTAAAAAAAAATTACTTCTTCAATTCCTCTCATCGAGATGAATCAATAACCTATAAAAATTTGGCGCAAAACTAACAAATGTAAAAAAAAATTAAATTAAATTTTCAAATTTAAGTTAAGTTTACGTTAAGACCAAAAGAACGGAGCCACTTGTTTTGAGAATTCATTTGGTAAAAATGTAAGCTAAAAACGTTTATCACTTTATTTGAGTGTTGGTTACAGTATAAAAAGTGTGGGTTTGTTCGTTATAAAAAGGGATTCAAAACCCTGTGCACCTCTGACAAATTTTCTCCATTTATTTCTCTCTACTTATTATTCTTAAAAATCTCTCTTAAAATCTAAATTGAACAGGGTCACAATGTTTGAACGTACTAAAGCTTAAAGTATATATTTAGGGTGACTTTTGCATCCCCAAATTGTTTATTGCATTCCCGCGGAGAGTGCGAAAGTCAATATGAAGTTAGATTTTCGCACTCACCTTGGAAATGCGGTTAACAATTTGGAGAGCACGAAAATCATTCTCCTATATTTAATTTTCTAAACTTATTTTAGAGTATTGAACACCTTAATGGCTTAATTTATCAATTAATTGAGAATTTTCAACACAGGGTTTTAGTCTAGTACCTCGCTGTCATAATGATAATATTGTTAGGCCATTCACAATAGTATAATCAAAAAAGGATAACCAAAAGTTGACATATCAGTTTTTGATTATTCACTTAAGAGGTTGCTAAGCTTAATAATGTTGAACTTCACAATTATTACTTCTAGTCCATAACCAAAATAAGAGTCCACTGCCATTTCACTCTCTCTCCCCCTTTGTTTCCTGTTATTCACTTCCCTCCATTTACGTTTTTTTTTTGCAAAAATATATCGATTCCCTCTATTAATTTTGAAAAAAAAATCAGTGACTTTCTTCTCTCCTATTATGAATTTTTTTGGGGGAAAAAAAATAGAAATATGAAAGAAGTGTGAAATACCTTAATCCGGCGATGATGGGTTGAATTGTAGATAATCAAAATATATGAGTTTCACTTTTTGAAGAAAAAGAAGAGAAATAGTTTATGGGTGAAAAGAAGAAGATATAGATTAGACGAAGAAGAGAAGAAAAAAATGCCAATTAAAACATGCCTATATGCAAATTTTGAAACTAATTAACTTATGTGGTGTAGAGTTCACAAAATTTTGATTATTGAAAAAGATTGTTAGTTTTGGTTATCCAAAACCCAAAATTTGATTATTTCTAAGGATGTTGCTAAATTTGATTATACCATTATAAGGTCATCCACAGTGGTATAATCAAAAGCCAATTGTTTTTAAAGTTAACAATGTTTGTGCAAAAGATGACTCACAATGGTATAACCAAACTTATCAATATCCTTAGAAATAATCAAATTTCAGGCTTTGGATAATTAAAATTAGCAACATTTTTCAATAATCAAAATTTGTCAACCCTGCGTCACATAAATTAACTAGTTCCAAAATTTATATACACGCATGTTTTAATTGGTATTTTTTCTTCTCTTCTTCGCCAACTCTATATCTTCTCCACTTTACCTACAAATTAGTTCCCTTTCTTTCCCTCCAAAAGTGAAGTTCCTAAATAAAAAATATAAAATTTCATACTGTAATAGGAAGGAAGGAAGTCACCGATTTTTCTCCAAAATTAAGGGAGGGAATCGATATATTTTTGTCCAAAAAATTGTAAATGAAGAGAAGTGAATGCCGGGAAACAGATGAGGAGAGAGAGAGTGAAATTGTTGTGGATCCTTTATTTTGGTTATGAATTAGAAGCGACCATGTAAACCTCAACATTGGTAAGATTAACTTCTTAAATGAATAATCAAAAGCTAATGTGTCAACTTTTGATTATCCACTTTTAATTATACCACTGTGGATGGCCTAAGTCATCTTTTATACCAACATTGTTAATTTTAAAAATAATAAGTTTTTGATTATACCACTGTGGATGGCCTTAAAAACTACTCAGCACGTCTTACCTTACCTAAAAAATACATATATGTATATATTTTTTAAATGAATTTCTGCCGTATAGTTTCTCCCTTAGATACTATTCAGAATGGATATGGGGCAGTGGCACCATGCGAATCGTATCACTAGTTGATTCCGGTGCCTAAAGCACGTCGGATTAATGTACCATAGTATTAATTTAAATAGATTATATATTTTATTCAATTGCTCTACGCAATAAATGGAATATGCACAAATTGTCATTATGAGATTTTTCTTATTTGATGATAAAATGCAACATGTACATAAAGATACATTATCTAAAAAGAGAGAATGGAGAAGTATCAATTTATTAGGAGAATATTCACTGTATCTTCTAAAATAGAAATAATCTGATGGCTAAAAATTTAATAGGAAGTGATCTAATGATTGTAAATATTGCTCTCATTTACATACCTATATTCTTTTATACTCTAATATATAGATTTCTAGAAAAATAGTTATTGCATGACATACTTAGACAACTATTTCCATGTGTTGTGTTTGGAACAAATTTTGGAGAAAAAAGTATGATTCAATAAATTCCAAATTTTGGAGAAATATTTATTCGTGCCAACTTTCAACATGATTACAGATAAGAAATGAGTTTTCCCAACCATTATAAGGAAAGTGACAACTCTAGTTAGATAGACACGAGAAAGCAAATGCTCCATATGTGCTTTTTATCTATTAGTTTGCATATTCGAATTTCATAAAGAAACATTTCAAAAGGGGCACTAAGATTTTGTCGGTCATTAATTTCAAGACTACAGAATTGGTTAAGGAGCACGTAAACTGATCCAAATCTCTGGTGATAAAAAAGATAGCGATACTGAGATAGTGACATGTGAACCCAAGGGAGGTGCAAACTATTCCCTCCGTCTCAATTTAAATGCTCCCAACAGGAGATCGTGAAACTTTGACATCAAAAAATAAAATACTTACGAAATTAATTTTTAACTTTGTTTTGCATCATTCAAAAGATCTTGATGAGTACTTTAAAACAGTGCAAAAAAATTCCTAAAAAGATTATGGACAATATGATTTTTTTAAAAGTTAAAATAACACGACTTCACATAAGAAATATTTAAAATGGGAGGGAGGGAGGGAGTACATAATTTCGCAAGCTCTGGTTTCTCATTATTATCTGGTTTATTAATTATTAATTTATTATCATTATCCTTTCCTTCTTCGTTGGGCCAACGGCTCGTGTAACGGTCATCTGACGACACCCGTAAAGTTATTTGGAATTTTCTGACGGTCCGTTTCAGCCCCCGTTTCGCAACAACGCGACACGCAGCGACGCGTTTGTTGCCAGTTGTTGGTGGAGCCTTCGGGCCGACCGGAGAAAATTTGAGAAGTACCCTTTGGGTTTGGGTCCCAGTCATATAGTACTCCCTCCGTCCCATTTTTATAGTTCATTTTTGTTTTTCGTCCTATTCTTTCAAGCTTATATCTCTAAATCTACAATGTTTTTCATAATTTTGAAAACTTTGTATTATAGATCTAATCGAAAACTGTCAAACACGATCCATATTGCATATTTTTGGATATTCATATTGGAAGATATAAACATTGAAAGAACGGCACGAAAAACAAAAATGGAGAATAAAAATGGGACGAAGGGAGTATTAATCAACCATGCTACTTGCACATATATTTTTGCACATATTTTGCATATATATTTTTATGGGCCCATATCGAGATCTCATAAAATGATCCGAAATGCTCATCTTTTTTAGAATGTTTTTGTAAAAAATCAGCTCCAACGGATATCGGTAAGGGCTTTCTTAGAATTTGTAGGGCAAAACAAAATGCTTGATCCTATGATTTATGAGAAAGTCTTTACTGATATCTGTTGGAACTAATTTTTTATAGGAACCCTTCAAAAAATATTTTAAAAAATATGAGCGGTTCAGATCATTTTTAAGGACCCCGATATGGGCCACACAAAAATGTATGTGTAAGATATGTGTAAAAACATATGTGTGAGAATCATTACTGCATAACAACCAATGAGCCTTGCTAATGGTACAGATTTTTAGCCAGAACAGATCTGTTTTGGGTCTCGAAAAAATGATCAAAATCGCTCGTTGTTTAGAATATATATTTTAAAGTCTTTGCAAAAATTCAGTTAAATCCGACACCAACAGAGGTGTTTACGAAATATCCTAATTTGCTTCAGTATTTGGGCCTGTATTCTGGAACAAAATTGGATGTTTTGTATAAATCCTCTTAACAATGTCGGATTTACTGAATTTTTGCAGTGATTTTAAAATATATATTCTAAACAAAATGAGCGGTTTCGATCATTTTTTCGAAGCCCAAAACATATCTGTTCTGGCTGGTACAAATTTTTCATCTCTACCAATATCCTTTTCGCATAATAATGCTTCAAAATAATCTCTGTTCTTGCACGCAATTCTCGCTCTCACTCTGCGCTCTTAATCATTACAATCCGTGAATTCTAGTTGTTTGAGAGGCCTCTGAAGAAAACGTTTCTATGCTCACGCTGGCACTTCCACACCTTATTTGCTGGCCTACAACGTTCTCCTTGGTTTGTTTCCACTAGTTTTGGTAAGTGTGGGACTGTGGGTTACTGCGTGTCAGAACCGAATTTCCCGGTGTTTGTGCGGTTGTGTACAATTCATGTTCTATCCGGGTCCCTTTATCCGGTTATTGGACCACTTTGGTCTTGTTTTGTTGCTATGGTCAGCTTCGTTACAGAAAGTCTGAACATCCCGACCGGGACTCCCAACCGAAATTTTGATGCCGCGCCGGGCCCATTCTAGCTACTAGACGGCTGATCGGAGCCGATCAAAAATTCTTAAAAACAAAACCGAGTGGGTCTTCTCGATAATCAACAGCATCCGATGTGTGTAGGTGGCCGATCCAAACACTCCATTTTTTTGTATATATTTTTGTATATATATACAAAAAAATAGAGTGTTTAGATCGGCCACCTACACACATCGGATGCCATTGATTTTCGTGTAAACCCACTAGGTTTTTTTTTTATAAAATTTTTGGTCGGCTCCAATCAGCCGTCCAGTGGCCGAAGTGGGCCCGGCGCGGCGTTGAGATTTCGATCGGGAGTTCCCGGTCGGGAACTGTAGCCTTGCTCGCTTCGTTAAGGTTCCTATTATTTTTTTAAGTATTTATTTTTTGTTTTACGAGACCAATTATTCATCCACAATACAGTGTCTTTAATGCCAAAAAAAAGAAGTGCTTATTCTCCTTAGTGAAACACCCCCTATGTCCTTTCCTCCACACGAACAAACAAGAGTTTTAGCTAAAATTGTAACTTCAAAATCATTTGCTCTTTTTGTACCATCAAATATACGACATGATCATGTGAGGTTAGGCCAAAGACCTTATTATAGACCCCAGCAAGTCGGCAACCATGACCCATCGCTGTCTCTCTCCACCCTACTAAATCCAATCGGGGGTGGAGTTAGAAATTTTGATCAATTGATTAAAAAAATAGATTGATATGCAAGATACTTTTTTTCATTTAGCAATCCAAAAAATAACTATATTAAGAGGTTAAACAAAGTATAAACATAAAATTATAACCGGTCTTAAAGATTTATTATATCTTAAAAACATTGTATGATAGACTCATTCATAATATTATCAACTCTATCCGATTCCAAACAACTACAAAATATCATCGTGAGAAATCAAAATTAGTGGGGAAGGTGACCCCACCTGTACCTTGCTACATCAGCCCTTGCCTAAATTGCACATAATGTGCTATGAACTAGGCCCGGCCAGAATAGTGTGGAAGTTTGAGCTAGAAAGAGTAATGCCTTGTTTGTATGGAGATTTGAAAATTTTAGGATTTTATTTTTTGGGTAAATAGTAGTGAGAGAAATAAGCGTAAGAGTATCTGTCGAGAGTTTGTATGATGTATCAACCTGCTACTGCGTGGTCACAACCTAATTTGTATAAGAGTAACGGTAGATTAAGCCTAAGCTTTATAACTGGTGACTCCCTCAATTATATATTAAGGTCCAACTTTTTATTTATTTATCTAATATGGGACTTAACATTCATACATGTTTTGACAACATTATTATTTTTATTTGGTTTGACGGTCAAGGATGTCCTTGCTAGCTTAGGCACACCTCAACTAATCCCCTTCTCGGTCTGATCAAAAGCAAGATATCCACGTTGAAATTAGAGAACTCACAAGAGATTTTTTTTGGCAACCTGAATCCAAGAATCAAACCATAATAAATTGGGTGGAGGACAAACCCACCAACCAATTGAACTAACTGTTGAAACTAAAAACATCATTTAGTTGGCCATTATGGTTTTGGCATATGGACGAGAATGATGAGTCATTAGATGCTTTGAACTCAACTCATTCGTTTCAATTGTTCGTATGAATATTAATTAATATTTGAATTCAATAAGCAAGTGATTAGGTTACTTTTGTTAGTTGCGTTAACTATACGTAAATTGAAGCTAATTATACATGGAGTGTTTGTTAAAGAAGAACATTGTTCACATAATCACATGATAGGGATGTCCTAAATTGTGTTAATCACTTATGCCAAAACTCAAGCCAAAAATACTGGTCAATCGGCTCCATGGACCTCACTTATTGGACCAACGGGCTTCACATCCATTGACATGGTCCTCAGATGACATGTGTGACCTGTCAATCGAATGCACCTGACCACCTACATATTCCATTTTAAAAACCTCTCCACTTTACATAATTTATTTCTTGCAAACTTATATATGTGTGACGCCTCCCTAAATTAAAATATTTAACCTGTCTCTATACGATATAGTATTGCAGGATGACTTTTCATGAGTATTGCGGCCTACTAGTAGTATGAAACGGAAAAAAGGCTTGCAACATGCATCTTCCCAACAAGGTACCATCTTATTAAGAAGCATACGTGCACTTGTTATTTAACCTTTAGCTCATTTTCCGCAAGCGTTCGTTGGCCTAAGTCGGCATTGAATAATTTCCACAAGTTGGTAATCACACAAAGTTGATAATGTGAACTAACTTCTTGTTTTTTTGGTAAGCTAGGTCCAACTATCAAACCCACCTGCACCCGTCATACTCCATAGAAGAAGAAATTATAGAGACGCATTTGCGTTGAAATGACAGGGCAGGACCACAGGGGGAAAACAAAAACAAAAACAATCAACTCCACTTTGAACACTAATGCGTGAGGAGTCACTTCGTTTGTACTCTTCGAGATCACCAAATACTTTTGAGAATCACACGTTTGGGTTTGGTTCATCTATGAAAATCGTATTCAAATAATTGCACGTTGTTTTAAAGCATGTTTGATCTATAACGTGTGATTAATACTACAACGCTTTCAAGTAATTTTTCCCGGTGTATTAGGAGACTGGAATGAATTTGACAATTGGTTGTGAATCCCACAGTCCCAGTGCGGAGACCTGCCTCTGATTGGATTGTGGAAGAAAATAGTTGAGATGCGCATAAGATGGCTCGAACACTCTCCGACCATCGAACCCAAAAGAAGAAGAGAAGAAGAAGTAGTTTTTCCAGGGCTTTCCCATTAGGTAACCATGTGGTGCTTTTGGACAAAACATAAAGTGACATATTGACTAATGTAGGCTTTGTAACGTTGGTTTCACACTAAATGGAATCTAAACAATTGGGTTGAATAGTCTTCCCTCCAAAGAAAGTTGGGCTTAATAAATTTGAACATCTATTGCACTGCCAAAGTTTTTTTTTATTTCAAAAATGGTAGGATATATGAAAGTATACATGAAAAGAGAGTGAATAATTCAGATTTACAGTATTGTTCACTCCCCTTTCATGTACACTTTCTTGGATCCCATCAAATCTCTTTTTGATTTGGCAATTGTGCAAATTGGGAAAAGGCCAACCGCATTCCTCTAGGCCCTTGCGGGCCCTCAAAAAGTGGACTTCTTTTCCCAAAATTTGAGTTTATCTTTAGTACCCATATAAATTTTTGGTACCCATAAGTCAAAAGCACGCATAATCTATAATCTAGATAGAGTGAAAGACAATTGGATCACTTAGACCCACCTCAACCTCTAACATGGAAGAATTTTAGGGTGCATTATGTATACAAGTTGGAAAGTTTGTGCACAGATTTGTGCACAAATTTGAACACAAATGATCAAGTGCGCCTCTTGTTGTCATGCGAAACTCACGAGTATCGGATAATTCGAACACATCAACATCCGAATCTGTTTATGTATGTTGTACGTAACATGATTCTATTCAGATCGAACAGGCAAAACTAAATACTTTATCCGACACCACACCCCAAGCATGAATCTTGGACACACTTCATTGCAGTTTATCAGGACTCAGGAGCCATCTGGGAAGATATTTCGCTTTCTTATCCTTTTCCTCTGCTCTAATCTTTATTTATTTAGACTAAGAAAAGGATAACATAAAGGGAAAAACAGCTTGTATATGATTGCATAAATATACTTATCTTCTTTCTCTCCCTTTTTCTCTTTGCAATTTCCCCAAACCCATTATGAGCACTGGCTACCACAAGCTCCTTTGTTATAGCCAAAAAAATCTCAAGCTATTGGAAAGCAATTGAAAGAACAATTGCAAAATTGGAAGGTGGTCATATATAGCTAATTTTATTAGCTATCAAGATAAAGCTAATGAATCAACAGAACAATCCCACAAACAGAGGGATTTCCTAATTCATCTAAAGCCACAGAATATGTACACCTACATATCCACCAGCCTGCACCATATACACCTAATTATATACAGCATAACAGTCCCACTTTTTCATAATCAACATCCTCCAATCTCGAGAGAGAGAGAGGACGATTTTTTTGATCAAGAAACAGGGACCCTATCTCCAGCCCTATTCATGGCAGCAAACCTGGTGGGCCTAGGCCGAAACTTCTTTCTCCTCTGATCGTGGCTCGACGGCCTAATAATCTGCATCAGAAACGGCTTCAGAACGCAAGCCTTGGATTGATTTGGGTCGAGGCGATTGATACGGGCCGTCGATCTGCTCAAGAGTCCCCGGGAGTTCCTGTGGAGGCTGCACCGGAAAGAACCCGGGTGGGTCGTCGGAGAACAGAGGCACGTGCGAGTAGAAGAAGAAGAAGAAGACGACAGTGGCGGTGGCGGCGGTGGTGATTTTGATAAAGATGGGTTTTTGGAAGCCATTGGAAATTCCTTTTGTGCTAAGCAATGCAAATGGAGTTATGTGAAGAGTCTTTGTTCATTTATAGCTTCTTTAAATGCTTAATGCATGGTACTTTAAAAATGGAAAATGGTTGGGAATCTGGGATTCTCTTCCCCTAGATTGGGGGGGTTAAATTCAAAACGCATGAGAAAGGCTCACACGTTTAAACACGGCAGCAGTGCTACGTACACAGTCACCGAATAAACATGGCTGTGTATTTGTTAGTAGTAACATTTTTGTGGCAAGTGAAGTCATTTGACTTCAACCGGATGCTGCCAAGCACCCCCTGTCAAGCGGGGTGCCGGGCGGCATCCGGCCGTTCATATTGGCACAAAGATTCAAATTGAATCTGAGCGTATAGAAATCTGAACCGTTTATTCCTCGATTAAAGTTCAAGTCAACTATTTTCGGGATGAGCTATCGAAGATCGGCTGCTTGGCAAAGGATGCTTGGCACTTGGCAGCATCCCCATTCCACCACCTTTATCATTTTTTTTCAAATACATATTGCGTAGATGTTTGGTTGGATCGTTTTTAGAGATCCTGGCTTGGCTACTCTACACGTTGCAAAATCTGTTGTGTTATTGAATTTATTTTTTTATAAAGAAAATCAAACCTCCCAGGCTCCCACTTAGTACCCCATTGATGATAGATAGAGATTAGAGGGTCAAACATGTCGAATAATTTTACCCCATACAAGAACTAAATAAACAAGAACTATCCAATGGGTCCACGTCTGGTCGACTTTCTCGTTGATCATGAGAAGCAATGGACTCAGAATTTTAACTTAGGCTCCGTTTGTTTGGGCAAAAGATATTTTCCTGAAAAATATTTTACTTATTTTACAACTATTAACGAAACACTGAAAATTAAAAACGTAACTTTTTTTTTTGCAAAATCATTTTACATGGAAAATATTTTACAACGAAAAATATTTTACTTTGAAACAAACAAAGCCTTAGTGATAGTTAAGATGGATATTAAAAGTAAAAATAGTAAGATGAATTATAATAAGTATTTACCGGTTTTGAAAAAATCAAAATAACTTAATAGCACTACAATAAGCGATAGTTCTCATGCGCACGTGGAGTGTCGGAAAAACTTATGCTAACTCAATCTATCTATTAAAATGAGATACTTGAATTTGGCTCAATGTTCTTTCATGTTGTTAAAAACATCGATGATAGAGTCAACATAAAAAACTCTGACAGTATCTTTCTCAGTCGATATAATCAAAAAAAGTTGTAAAAAAAATTCTATTTCATATTGTGCAGTCTTGTCTTCACAAATTTCGTAATTGAAAATACACGCTTTGTTGTAGCCATTGAAACAATCGAAATCAATACGAGCGGAATTTACAATCTACCAACCAGCAAGAAGATAAATTGTGGATTTTATTGTTGTGTTCAACGCTTAACACAACCCAATCACGAGTTTCTTATTTTGTGGATTTTATGTGGTTAGCCTCTTTGATTAACTTTCTTTCTTTATGCATTATATTGTAGTTTCATTACTTCTAATTTAGTCCTCATAATTTATCATAAGGGGAGTAATAACATAACATAAATTAATACTAGAAAAATGTAGTTATGGCGGCATCCATAGTTTGGTGATTAAAATAAATTTCTAATATAATAAAAATATTTCCAAATGGTTGAGGTGGCTGTCGTCAATACTTGCCACCTTTGACTCCATCATTAATCATGAGTCATGGCCAACATTGCAGTTGTCGACCTTTTCCTTGGGCGGTTGATCATGAGAAATTTTGGATACAGGATAGGTACCACGTGGCCGTGTCCACATGGTGTCCGAACAGTTCATTCAGGCTGTTCAAAAGTGTGTTGGGACGGTCCAGATTGAAACTCTCTCTTTCCTCTCACCCCACCACTTTCTATCCTTTTTCTCTCTCCAAATCTGAATCGTCCAAAACTGAAATGTGCTGAGCGGGTATCACGTGGTACCCACCCGGCACCCAAAAATTTCTCCTTCTGTAGCTAAACCTCTAGGAGGATTGGTTCAATACGCCAATAGATTCACGCCTTGTGTTCCACTAAATAAAATATACATATTTTTTGATTTTTTTTTCTCTTAAAAGTGATTATTTCTTAAAATATTTGAGTAAAAGTAAAAAAAAAATTATCTTTTCCGATTCGTCTCGTCGAGACAAATTAACAATCCACAAAAAATTGATAGCAAAACTAATAAATGCGAAAAAAATTCAAATTACGACAAACATTAACAACTTAAGTGGAACAAGGTCTGAGTATGCAATTGCCTCTCTCTCTCTCTCTCTCTCAAACACACACTCTCTCTCTTTAATTTTTGAAGTCATCGTTGTGAGGAATTTTTCAGTGCCGAGCGGGTATTGTCGACGTGGTATCCGCTCGGCACACCCGAGCCGTCCAATACATTTTGGACGGCTCGGATTAAAACACTCTTTCTCCTTTTCTCTCTCCAAATCTGAGCTATCCAAACACGTAATGAACGGCTCGGATGCGCGAACAGGCACCACGTGGTACCCACTCGGCATTGAAAAATTTTCCCATCATTGCACCCAACCATCGGCCATCAATTCCGTCCATGGCCAATACCACTACGATATCTGAGATTTTGCCCAACCGGTTTATATCCCCTTCCTTCTTGTTTTCGACAAATCATGGCCATTAGATGGAATAGGGAAGGAGAAGAAAAGAAAAATGGAAAAAAAAAAATTTATCTTCATCAAATAAAACCCCTATGCATTACAAATAAAACACCAAATATTCAAACTCAACATGTATGCACATAAAACTAGGTAAATGAACAAACCAAACCTATAGACCGAGAGAGACACTTCCAAGATTTCCATTTATGGCCTTTTCTCTCCAAAAGAACCATCCTGATCCCCATGTTGAGCATTGACGAGTTTGGTATATTTCCGGTGTCGCCTCTCCCTGGCATAGATTACCCAGAAGATCAAAGAAAGCATGACTGCAGCTGAGACCATGGCCAAGCCAATGTAGACCCACATACTGTATCGCTTCAAGTCAGGGCAGTAATCATGGGTTATGCCGGTGAATGTGTCGCGCACAAAGGTGCAATCCAGTAACCCTACGAGGAATGGACCATAGTGGTACAGACCGTAGCTCACATTGGCTGCATTAATCATCTGGGAATACATAGCAGGAGTCAAACGGCCCACTGTGGTGCAAGTGTTGTTACTTGAAACTTGGCACACATAATTCTGCCAAACCTGCAATAGGAATGAAAATCTGGATGTGAATCTCCACTAATTTGCTCAATATTGAGCTTAGTTTTTGCGAGAAAATAATCAACAAAATTTGCGGGTTTTCTAGTGGTTGTCACCAACCAAAAAAGCACAAGCAGCTACAGGGGTATGTTCATAAGTAGCAAATCCTGTTTGTGAATATTTGGTTCTAACATCGGCTAAAACAGGTGTGAAAGTAGATAACCTCTAATACTTTCTTTTCTGGAAATTAAATGATAGTATTATTTTCGAGGAAAGCTAAAGCAAAAGATTGCCATTTCTAAACACTACTGATCAACAATCTGAGAAGTTGTGTTTACAAGAAAACTGAAGAGAAAAAAAAAATCATCTGTGGATGAATTAATAGGCGTTTCACGAAACATAACAAAAATTTGAATGAATGCTTCTCTTAGGCATTGCTTGGATCAAGCATTTGTAGGGGGATTCGAGGATGGAAAAGAAAATGTAGGAAGTTTCACTTCACAAATTGAAGTCATGCTTCCCTCACCTCTTTTTACGTCAACAATTACCTCCACAAAATCCTTGATCCAAACATACCCTTATGAAATACCTCATGGCACATTACGGAAAAGCTTAAAAAGGGAGAAAAGCACAAATATAACCAGAACATTATGGAGAAAAGCTTATATAGTTAATTTGCGTTTTAACTTGGTGATCAAAATGTAAAGCATTTCACAAGGTTACCTGTGTTGCATTTTCGAAATCCAGTTCACCAGCTGCGCAAGTCCGATTAGACAAGTCAGCGTTAAATGGGTTACAGAGGAGAGGCACACGAGGTCCAGACTGATTGAAATACAGAGGTTGAGGAGCACCGGGTGGTACATCAACATTGGACACATTGGCGATGACCCCGTTCACCATTCCGACCAATTGGTAGGTAACTTCTTGGCTTTGAGACAAGGTTGCTTGCGCAGTTGCATTGTCCACACACGGGAGAATATCGTCTAGAGCTGTATGAGCTGTGGGATTCTGGACCCACTGGTCCATTACAGCACAGGTGTCCCCTACCATACTTCAATTCACCGGAAAAAGATGTTAGATGTTCATTCAAAAGATATAAAAAATTGGCAAAACAAACATTCTAGATATGAACAACAACTGATGTAGGAAGAACACATTAGTTGCCAAAGTCATTTCGTATGGTTTTCGATAGCAATCTCTTTTATAGTGTAACCAACCATGAAACGATACAGTGATCAGATTACACTAATCTTAAAAACGACAACTAACATAGGAGGAACGTATTAGTTGCCAAAGTCATGTCGTATGCTTTTCTTTAGCAATCGGTTAGCTTTATATAAACAAGTATGAACAACACAGTGTTTGAGATTAGACTTACATCAACACATAGTGGACAGAATGGTACTTATTTAACTCTAATGCATGATCAAGACTGTGTACAACTTCTCTCTTTGTACGAGAAGCTACTGCTTCAAAATAAAGATTAACCAATCTGAGCTGCATCTGAATGAGATTCATAAGAATCAATTTTACAACACCTAATTGTGCCTCGATAAGCAATCATTTTACCAAGTCAAAGAACTTACAAACATTTTCCCTCGTAATTATCGTGAAGCTATTCTGACAATAGCCTTCAAAGTTCAAACCTCTCTCATCATCGTTGCATTAGGACAACAACGTAAGAATCCAACGTGAACAAAAGTTTGGGTAACAAAAAAAAATTTGCCAAGAAGAAAGAGTCCATGTTGGTGTGTTTTGGGAAAGCAATCAAATTGGGACTTAGCGAACAAAAATCGTTATTGTAGGTTGATGTGGAAAAAAGGGGGAAAATTGAGCAATGGAATGCATGATCTAGAAATTAAGATGGACAAATAAAAGAATGTTCGAATGCATGGTCTAGATATTAAGATGGACAAATAAAAGAATGTATTCTGGTAGAACATACTTATGGACAACGAGAAATACCCCAGCCAAGATAAACGTGCCAGCGATGAGAATCCACCCAATGATCACCAAGCTGCAAAATTTTGATACGCGCTTAGTTTTACAAAATTCCAAAACAAGATCTTGAAGATGAAAATATCAGAATATATTGTAGAGTGTTGAAACCAATAAACCAAATGTCAAGGCATGCCTTCTTCTCACTTACACGTATACAAGAAACTGCAATCCGAGAATTGAGAATACTGCACCAATAATAAAAACCACACAGTAAGGAAATATCAACAACATTCACATAAAACTATGCCATTTCTCGAGAGGATCAATGTACTTACGGAAACCCAACAAGGCCAAGAGTAGCATTACAGCAGCAATAATGATAAGTGCAAATCTCCTGCACAACACAATGAGATATTTAACCGTCATTAATGAATCCCCCTCAAAAACTAATTCGCATATAAGAATCTACTCACACTGTATCCAGAACATCCTCTATGCGTTTCTTGTTTTTCCCTGTCTCACTTTGAAGAGTTGTAGCAGCAGAACTAATCTCGTTGTCAACATTGTCGATGTTGTTTTGAATGCCAGGAGGCAAAGAAACTTGGTCAATTCCTATGCTCTTAGCTGCAGCAAGATAATCCGATACGTTCTCGAGATTCGCAACAGTTGTGTTGGCTTGGTGCACAACATAGTCCAACGTATCCGATGTGGTGTGGTGAAACAGCCCTTGCCCAGTGTACAAAACAATGCATCCGATGCTGAAAATCACAACATAGTACAACAAAGGAGTCATACATAGTCAAACGAAATAGTCACCCTAAACTCATATGTGGGTGTGTGAGGGATACATACACTGCGGCCACGGTGAACAACAAAAGTAAAATAAGAGAGAGTGCATAAGCAGCTCGAGAATAGCCATAAGGTTCACGGCGGCAGCAGCAAAAACAGCAGCAGAGGAGGAGCAGACACAAGCCAAATCCGACAAACCAGATTGCAGCAATGAGAAAAAAGGTAATGCCAGTAAAGCCCACGGACTGCAGTCAGAGCAACATTTTAGAAACTGTTGAGAAATTTGATAATAAACAGAAAAATTATATTGGAAGGAGTTCCAAAATACCAATTCTGAGAGGAAGCCATTGGAATGCACATAATAAGTAACATAATAAACCAAGAAACTTTTTTTTTCATATTAGCGTCAGTGGTATCTAGGAATTTAGAGTGCTAACTGCTTAGAACCACTTCTAAATCAGAAGAATGGCAAATTCAGGTTCAAAATATGATCCTCATCCGTATTTTTTTGGGAAGTTCATCTTAAATCTTTTAAATATCTCTTCTTCTTTTTTAAATCTTTTAAATATCTCATGATTATAGTAGTATGCTCTACATATTGCTCATTTTTCTAAAACGAAAGGAGAATTGAATTCATATTTTTCAAGAGAATTACAAGAACAGGATGCTATATCAACCATGTGAGACTTCAAAAAATTCTGCAAAAAGGTATGCCACCCAATTTTTTTCCTTAAAATGTAATATATGCTACCCCAAAATTAATATAGTGAGCAATCCCATTGACATGCTACTCCCTAAAGTTAATGTCTTGTGTCCGTCCATGTATGGAACAACTACATAGCAAAAAGGCAAAAACCAATCCGAGACGACAAACAGGCAAAACATCCAGCAGAGTGATAAACTTGAGGATCCCCACATCGCATATAATGTAAAAGAAAGAACCAAATTGGAAGAACAAGGAATACAAATCCCCACAGCATATCACTAAGCCAGCTAAAACCACATTTGTGGTACCGAATTTGTTACCACCGGGGTGGTAGCCTAATGGTAAATGGCTAATTCCCACAGGATTTGCGCATAGGTGGTTGCAGGTTTGAGGCGTGCAGACAAAGCCCCCATCTTGCCCTCTTGCAAGTTCGGCTGTGATCCACTAACCCCTAACTCTCAGTGGGCGTCGGGTGGTAGAAACCTATGAGTGATTGGTCCTATGATCCACTAACCCACAGTCCCTTTGATCTCCCCTCCCTTTAGGCACAGCAAAAAACCCCCCACCCCCAAATTTGAATATTCAAAGAGACTAAAAAGTCAAAACTAAAAGATACTCAAAACCCATATCAGACAAGCAATCTTTTTTTTTTTTTGAAAGGCGGCAAGCAATCTAGAGAGTTCAAAACGATTTACCATTAAAACAAACAAACAAACTTCTAAATGAAACAAGAGTTTAAGAGCACAAAATCAGGGGGGAAAAAAGTATGTATGGTGAAGAAGGCTTACAGCGAAGTAATGTTTATTCCTGATATTCCATCCACCAATATAGTAATGGAAATTGTTAAGTGGGTCTTTCCTCTTTGTTCTCTGAGCAGCCAATGGTGTAGATGAATTTTCAAGAACAGACCTCCTAACACCCCACCCAACGACGCCATTTTCGCTCTCATCGACTGCTCCTACAACAAATTTGTTTTTATTTTTCGATCACCACAGGAATAATCAGAAAAGAACAAAAAGAAAACCTTTCTAGAAACAGACGGGATGTCTTTTCATGGAAGAAAAAAGAGAGATGAAGGGAAACCCAGTTGACGGAATTACCTGGAATGTGATTGGTTTGAGAGTGAATATCAGTGGAAGGAGCCCCATGAGAGGTTGAATGCAAGGTGGAAGAGAAGAGGATGAAGATGACTGGCAGGAGAAGACAGGGGAGTCGTTTGATCAGGAGCGACATGATTATGTATGGGTATTGGCTTTCGTTTCGTCTTCGGTTACTCTTTCTCCGAACGAATATATATGGTGGCTCTCTTCTGCCGCTGGTTAGGAGAGAGAGAGAGAGAGAGAGAGAGAGAGAGAGAGAGAGAGGTGTTTACTGTTTAGCGTGTTGCCGAGTTGGGTACTCAAAGTGTGTTTTTGAATCGTAACTTAGGCGAGCTGGGCGTCTGGGCGTCTGTTGGAATGCCGCGTTTTGGGTTTCCATAAGGGATAGGATTATTTGTACCGCCATCGATGAAGCCTGCGTTACCAATCAAAACCAGAAAACTCTCGAAATACAGACAACGCAACACTCTCCATATTTTTTTCTTTGTACGGCCGGATCAATTTATGCGCATATCAAATTAATTCATTTTTTGATCCGATTAAAAGTAAGACGTCTCCGTCGAAACTAAAGAATTCATTATAAAAATTGTTGTTCTTACTATTGGGCTCCGAAAATCAAATCCTACCCTGATCAATTATGCACAAAACAAACCCAACAACCAAAACTTGCCCCCAGTGGTCCGCCCCCAGCCAGTACCTGCTGTTTCCGACTTTGAGGTGGATTTGGGTATTAAATTCTTACCAAAATTTGAATTAGGGTTGACCTATTCTGAAGCATTGTCCATGTGGAGCGTAACACTGTCCCGAGTCCAACCCGAATAGATTTATTTATAGTATTCGCAATTTTATCTAAAGTCAGTATACTACTATAAAATGTAAATATTTGTTTTTAATCACAACATTCTATAAAAATATGAGTCACGCCTTTATATAGTCATTTAGGTGATGGTAAGTATTGGTTAGGGAATTTCGGAAGGCTCAGACTAAATTCTTGAACTTGGAACGAGTCATCTTGGGACAACTGTTTGTTGTATCTCGAGACACAATTGGAACCCTCTTCCGATAAGAAACGCGTATATGTCTTGGTCATGAGACCCTATAGTCATTATCCACTTGATTTCTATCAAAAAATTTGTTAGATTTTCCGGATTGTATTAGGTGGAAGTTAATTGATTCTTTAGTTTGTCGACATAAAATGAGCTCTCTTTTTTTTATCAACCTAAAATGACATTTCTTAAAAAAATAATTTCCACAAGTTTGAAAATGGATATTTTATTCTATAGAAAATTACTCCTATATTGGCAAATATTACAAGCTTCAACCACCCAAGAGGAAAAATTATTGGGTGGTTTTGGAACACCGCTACATGTCCCAACACCATTCTCTACCATAATTGTGTAGAGCTGACTAGTAAGTGTGAGGATATTTAGAAAATGTGCAGTGAAAAAGAGTGTCGTGGAACCGCCAAGCGATAGCCCAAGACTACTGAATAATTACTCAAGCCCAAGGCATTAAGGCCAAACTTTTCTAAAACAACAAAAAACATTGAATCATCGATAATAATCAAAGTATTGTAGTATATTGTATTTTCTGTGAAATTAGACAATAATTCGAGAGTTCCGTCACATGATATTCTGAACCACTTTATCACCACACATTCCCTTGGGGTCTACAACTAAATATTTGGACTCTACAAAAATGTGTGATTAAAAAGTGATCTGGAATATCACGTAGCGGTACTCATTGACTATTGAATAATTACTCGCTTTCTCTACTCGTTTTCTTACACACAAACTTAGCTTTCGGCTTCTGATTTAAAAAAAAAAACACTTAGCTTTCAGCTGAAAAAGAGTGTCGTGAAACCGCCACGCGATAGCCCAAGACGACTGAATAATTACTCATGCCCAAGGCAGTAAGGCCCAACTTTTCTAAAACAACAAAAAACATCAAATCATCGATAATAATCACTTTTCTAAAACAACCAAAAACATCAAATCATCGATAATAATCATAGTATTGTAGTATATCGTTTTTTCTGTGAAATTATACAATAGTCCTGGAGTACCGTCACGTGGTATTCTGAACCACTTTATCACCACACATTTCCGTGGGGTTTACAACTAAATGTTTGGATTCTACAAAAATGTGTGGTTAAAAAATAATCTGGAATACCACGTGGTGATACTCCTTGACTATTGAATAATTACACGCTTTCTCTACTCGTTTTCTTACACATAAACTTAGCTTTCGGCTTCCGATTTAAAAACAAAAAAACAAAAAAATCACACTAAGCTTTCAGCTTGAAAACGTACAATGAGGGCAAAAGTCGTATGCAAACGTGTGAGCTGTTACCAATAGCATACTCCCTCACTCTCAATTTACTTGTCCCAATTCTATTTTACCTGGATAAAAAAATTAGTTATATCTTTAAATTGGTAATGAATTTTATATCCAATATGGATCTTATTTGATAGATCTCGATTTGTTCTATAATACAATCTTTTCAAAATCACCTAAAACATTATAAATTACAATATATAATCAATTGAAAAGTGGCACAAACTTCCAAAAGTGACAATTAAATTGGGACGGAGGGAGTACAATACAGTGTTTCCTTGAGTTCACTGGCGATCGAATTTAAAGCGGGGGACCAAATCACATGTATTCAGAAATTAAGAACAAAATTTCATACTCAAATAATAATAACACAATTTTGAATTGACCTTTTTGTCATAATCTTTACAAACAAAACCTAAAATATGACAAAAATATTGCGATAATTGGGAGGTGTGCAGGGACCTGGACCACACCACTTGCACCCCTCAGTTCGCCCCTGCTTGCGTTAATTGGCCAGCAAAATATCAAGAGAATTATGTGGTGTACATGTCGTAAAATTTTTCTTAGAGAGATTTCTATACGTGTTTTTAATTTGCTCCGCCCCGGCAAATCTTTCAAAATGCTTGTGTCATGGCTTGACCGATGACATTTAGTTGGTACAAGAGATTTTCAGCTTCTTTCTTTTTTATTACCAAAAAAAAAAATTAAAGATGTTCCGAGTTTCGTCCCGACTAATCTTTCAAGATGTCATGCCCTTCTTAATTACATGTGGTGATGCATGAGATTTTCAATCATAAAGTGCATTGCGGACTTTTTCTTTTGTCGACCTAACCCAAAACCTAATAAAAAATGGAAAAGTACAGAAAAGAACCGTTAATTTGGATTGATTTTCACATTATGCAGATACTAATCCTGGGAATGGAAACCTTGTTCATGTGCATGTTCCTTATAGTTAGGATTTGTATCAATTTACCTTCTTATTTTCTCGGGAATATTCGTTGGAATTGGTCAAATTGAGTTTTATAATTTGTACAAAGAACATGGAGCAAAACTTGGGAGGGAGGTTGACAACGTTTTTGTCCTAATTCCTAAATCCGCCATTTTGTCTCCTCTTTTCATGAAACTAAGGTTTGTGGAGTCTAACGTGAGATCAACTTCTTCTTTTTTTATAATTCAGGTGTTCGGGCCAACTTACGCGCATCTCGAGATCCTCGACTATTTCTGAAGGGCCCAATCCCCCCCTCACTTACAGATAACCCGATTAAAGCTGGAGCAAAGCTCCGCAGACTGGCTCCAAAGGAGTTATAATAACATCAGAGAGATTTCGAACTTGAGACCTTAAGAGGTAACAAACCCCTAAGTTCCAAGCCTTGACCCGTTGGGGTTAATGTGAGATCAACTTTATAGGATCTCACCTGAACTTGTCTCTACTTGTGTCACATAGTAGAAACTTTCATAGAAAGACTATTAAAGATAGAACAGTCTTCAGAATGTTAATCGTTTGATATTATTTGATGGAAATTCCGTATTAAAATATTATCGGATGGTGGTCGTCCTAAGAATAAGATATCTCCGTAATCAAATAGTTTGTTCTTGGAAAAGCTTTATTATTACATGTATATAATTGGGGCAACGCAAGGAATCTGTAAGAAGTTATCGATTGATTTAATGAACGAGTATTTAAAATTTATCACTCAATACTTGGGTTCAAGTTTCCGTAGCCATTTGATGGGGTTAATATGTTTTTTAACATTGAGAGCACGCAGTAGAACTTAATTTTAGGCTCTGAAGTAGGTGCAGTGAAATCCTCTACAAATGGTTGTATGGTGCTGAGGGAATACCCCGTGACGGATGTACGTGTTAGGGGTGCAAACAACCTTTAGCAATGGTTTATCCCAGGGGTGTGGAGAAGTCGCACCCTAAAGTGCAGCGAAAATGATATTTTCAAGGACTTGGAGAGTAATTTCAGCTATAGGACCCGACCTAATTATGTTGCAGTCTGCATGTAATTAGGTTAATGAGTTTTGAGAGAAAAACAGAGAGAGACGAGAGAAAATGTAAGTCTTAGAGAGATTGCGAGAAGACTTATACTCTTGATTCGATTTTATAGTGGTCTAGTGTGGTTCCCGTGGTTTTTTCTCGTATTGAGGTTTTCCACTTATATCTTGTGTTCTTTCTCTTCTCGTTCGTTGCGTATTATTTTTTGTGATCTTAATTTCTAAAATCCATAAGAACATTGTGAGTTGAACAAGTAGTTCGATGCCTAACAGTACGGATATATCTACTCGTCCATTTTATGTGCCAAAATAAGTTATTGGCAAGGAAGTAGTGGTGTGCCTCTTGACTTATTTGACCTCGAGGTAAATGGGTACCGTTCATGTTTCGGCAGCCTAATTCAATTGGCGAATCTTCTTAAAAAAATAAAAAATAAGAATAAATGACATGACGAATTATTTGATTTGGAACTAAAACTACAGTAAACCCTCAATAATTTCATCAATTTAGAAACAGGCCAACCGGTTGGGTAGCGGGGGTTTACTGTGAAAAAAACACAGCAGCGTGCAATCTCACCATCCAAAAGTGTTTAGGACAATTTGAATTTTAAAAGATAAAATCCGGATCATTGATTACTGAGACAGACGATGAGATGGAACACAGCTGCACGTTGCCGTATTTGCTCATAGCAGCCCTCGCTCTCCCGCTTCCAGCCGGTTGGTAGCCAACCAAAAGATCAGCTTGAAGTTTGAACTCTAAGATTATGTTTCATTGATTGGACTAACAGTAGAAAGATGAATAATTTTACAAGATCTTGGTGAATTTATAACTATAATACCGCATTCTTCAATGTATTTTATACCTGTGTTTTTTGGAATTTCATACCCGAGATCTAGTATCCTTACGGCAAGAGTTTCAACTTTCTACAAAACGGCAAATGAAATGGTAACCCAATAATGGGCACCATGAAATCCTATGCATTTATAAGCGTTCAAACCTTCGATAACTACAATTAACAATGCTAACTTTTGCCGGGAAAAAAAAAAAAAAAAACTTCGCACGGAACCCTAAAAATTGTGCCTCTTAAACTTCTTTTTGATCTGCTGCCTCTTAAACTTATAGTCCAAATCTGATGCTTTAGTTCAAACATATGTACGGGCCACAGAAACTCTTTTTTCTAATCTCTCCAACTGCACCCATTAAGCTCCTCTTCGTATAGACAAAAAGGAAGCTTTGGGCCAGTCCATATGAAACACAGTCCTAAAATTCTTTTTTTGGTACACCAGAAATGAAAAAACAATTAAACTCTCTCAAAAGTCACTCATCACATGTCCGCCTCCAAAAGTGGGATTAGATCGTTCGACGGAATGATATGAGACACCATGTTCTCCTCTTGATCGTCTCCCATATTGACGGGTCTATCTGCCACTTAATTGATTTTGATTGCTTCTCATTCTAGTCCCAAGGCATAAACTATGACCATTGACACAGTTGTCAACACAATTACGACTAGCATAGGCAGTTCGCTGGGTTTTTTTTTTTGGGAACAATCCAGGGAATATTAAAGAGAACATACAATTAGAAAGTACAAGATTGGCATACTTCCCATTACAAAACATCAAAAACACAAACTGAACTCATCAAGAAAAAGAGCTGATTATTTTAGGAGTTATTGCCAAGATTGGCATACTTCCCTTAATTCTAACATCAATATGGGTCACTCTTGTCACTTAACCATTCAAGAAAAGTAAATGAAATGCCTTTGTTTGGTTCTCCTATCAGATATATTTTTTCCAAAATTTTCGACTGTTTCGTTATCCGTGTTTTTCGTCTTTAGTGATTTTTTTAATTGTATTTTTTTATTTTATTTTACTTTTTAGATGTATATAGTGTACTTCCATTCAAAAAGTAATATTAAAATATTAACAAAATTGACTAAAAAAAAAATGCAAACCTAATAAAACGTTTTTATCTCAAATATGACAACCAAACAAAGTGTTCCATAAATGGTTGAGAGTACTGCATAGGTAAAAAGTTTTTTTTGTACCAAACCTATAATTTGCACGCAAATTATCCTCGAACGTAGTAACATTGCTCCCAACCATTTATTGATTACTCATTACATAAACATAGTAAAATTTCTGTAGTAACAAACGTAAGCGTAGTAACATTTACGTAGTAAGAAATTATTATTATTATTTTTTTGGTACCAAACGCAATAGTTCAAACTACAACAATAACAATAATGTGTCCCCCCCTCCCAAAAAAAAAAAAAAAAAGGAGCTACAACAATAGTGTTAATAGCCATGCCGAATGCTTTGAGGATCCAAAGCAAATAAAGAAGAAAACAAAATCACAACCAATCCGCTGATTAACAATAAGAAAATGCTCAATTGACTCATTCTGAAAAGGCATTCAAGTAGTTGATCAGCAACAAAGCACAACATAGCAAACGGCAATTACACCAATGGCCAACCTCAAAAATTATTACAATCCCACCTCCTGAAAAGATTAAAAAAGTAAAGTTCAATAGAAAAATCACAAGGTTCGGTTGATACGAAACAATCGAACACATCCATACACTGAGCAAAACGCCTGCAGAGTCGTCAAAAACAAGAGCAGAATGGCAGCCAGCAAAGTTAGAAACTTCCATGAGCTAAACACATACAACTTGATGAACTTCACAATCTTAATCTTCCACCTACCATTGTAATACTTGTTCACATCTTCAATCACTTTATCTAAGAAGGGCACTTTGGTCAATCTAACAGATTTGCTCATCCCATTCCAGAGGTTAGCTACCTCTTCATCGCTCTTCAAACGATTCAGAATGACCCCTTTCTCTCTTAGCAGTTTTGCGTCTTCATTAGTGTCGATGATCCCATTCATTAGTTCTGTGTAACGAGTAAAAATCAACGGCCCTGATGCATTGCAAGCTTCGTATGCTACCAAGTTTCTCAGGATAACTTCTGTGTTCACATCTAAGCTAACGGTAGGGAGCCACATTGTGGCTGTTGTAACATCAAAACTAACAGTCAAGATACTACCATTTGTGGATAAGAAACGTACACCGGCTTTCGATAGCTCAATGACGGAAGGGATTGTGATTTCCTCTACTAGTGGAGGTTTGCTAATCAAGTTATCATTTGAGTGGGACTTCACATTTCCAGGATTAATTTCTTCTTTTTCTTCTGAAAAGAAGAAAGAGTCAACAGGTTGTTTCAAGAGCTTAAATCCAGGAAGGCTGGAAATTATTGTCCAAGGCAATTTTAATACAATTTTAACCGGTCTAGACAATATGAGCCTTTTGATAGTACGTACCGGACCTCTGTTCAATTTTGTGACAAGCTTCCAAACTTCATAGAGGAATTTTTCCACATTACTTGATTCTGCAACAAAAGATGTTTCTTTGTTTTCCGCACCTTCACTTTGGTCATCAACTTCAGTAATCTCGGAAATTTCTTCTGATTTTTCTTCTGATTTGGGCACGATCATGCAGTACAAGAAGTCCAGCAAGTGGGTACGTTCAGGCACTTGAATATTTGGGAATTCTTCCATCATCTTAAACGGAGAAAGCTCTTTACACAGTCCCATTAACATGGAAAGCAACATTGCATCAGCTAATTCCAACGAGGAGAATTGGAATTCCAACATCTTTCGCAGTAGAAACAAAGGAATTTGATTTTCCAGCATCACCATGTCTCTAAGAATGGCATTATGTGCTGATTTTCTCCCTGCAACGTCTACCAAATGCGACATTCTTGAAGAAACTCTTGTCAGAATCTTACCTTCTTTGATCGTGTAAATCTGAAGAATTTCGAGCAAAAAGGATGCATCAACGGCCATCATCCACGCCATGGTTTCGCCATTGAAATCAAGGTATTTGTGATAACAAGCTCGAATCCTTGACTCAAGCTTTACTAACTGATCAACGAGATGATGGAACTTGATGGTTTGGAAATGTTTCTGTGATCTTTTTGCCGCAGCAAGTTTGTATCTCTCCATTTCATATAGCTCAGGGCGCCAGTGATGGTAAGGGCCTAATGCCACTTGTTGTGGTACATAAGAATCAGGATAACTGGCTAAGAGGCTTTTAGGGACACTGAAAATGCTGACGGGGATTTCGGTGTCCTCTTCTAGCTCTTCATCTAGGGTTCGCCGCATATGAATGATCCATCGATCCTCATCAAAACTTGAGTTGGAGGTGGAGGTCATGGTGGGTTGAGGAGAGGGGAGATGGTGTTGTTTTAGGACAAGTTTCTTTTGGGGAGTGACAGTTTTTGTTTATTGAATGATGGTGGAGTTTAGAGAATAAGGCCTTTATGAGAGTATAAATGGAACACTTTAGAAGAGCTTTATTAGGTGTTATGGTACCTTCCTCATTACATAAATGCCTCATGAATGTAGTTTCATATTTATAAGTCGAGTCTCTCACCATTAATACACCCCCCGTGCTATATAGTATGTATTTCAAAAGAGATGAAAAAACAATTTCACCATATATGGCAGAACCATCTGAGAATTTTTCCAGTTCAATACATGCAAAATGCTCAAGGAAAAAATGAAAATTTTGACCACAATCCAGCTACTGCCTCATTCCCCCCTCACTCCAAATTGTTCACACCCACCTTCATACCACATTCCAGAAATCAGAGAGAGAGAGAAGGATCCAATTCGACTAAGAATTTATAGAGAGATATAAAAAGAGCAACAAAAAAAAAGAAAAGGGTTTCATCTCTGCACCCATCCGAACCCCAATTTTGCAACCTGGAACTTCAAATTAGGTGTAAGGAAGTCGAAAACCCACCACCAATTTTTAGTTGCATCAACCGAATTTGGCCAGACCTCTTGTTTTCCCCAATTTCAGATTTCGATCAAATTGATGAAGATAATCCCAATCCTACTGATAGCATGAAATTTTTTCTGATCAGTTTATTAAGAATATTTAATAATTCATACTGTACCACGGTACAAATGAACCAGAGACTTAACATAAATAGGATGAGACAAAGGTCGGGAATTTAGAATTCTTACCAGCATGGAACGAACTTGTCTCAGCATATTTGCATCAAATTTTGGTCTCTCCAACCAGAAGCCAACTCTAAAAACTTAACTTCTGAGGGTAGAACCAAACTTCTTCAGCTTAAATTGAGCCCCTACCCCTTCCAATTTTCAAAACCATACAGCATAAACTGCAAATTTAACATTGAGATGGACAAAAACACCACTCTGACCAAATTTTCTTCATCATACTTCTGAGCCACTCTTGCTTGATTCCCATTACCCAACAACCAAATCCTGGCAAGCTCACCCCACTATCCCAATCTACGAACTATGCATTGTGAAAGCGCCAACCTTTGATAAACCACCGGCATGACGGCATCAACCATTTTCAGATCCTCCACTCACTAGCTTTGTCCCCAAATCTGCCCTTGGTTTAGCCGAAAGCCCTTTTTCCAGCATCTCTTGATCGTACTCCCGAGCCATATCAATCATTCCCTTCTGCACCAAAGCATCAATCAACGCATTGTAAGCATGCTCATCAGGACTCAACCCATGCTCTTCCATTTTCTTCCACACAACGAAAACCGGTCGAAGAAAGCCCCATCTCCCAAATTTCCTCATAAGCATCACGTAAGTGTCCATCCTCGGACGAACTCCACTACCCGTCATCCTGTCAAACAACCTAAGAATCTCCCTGGGCTTTTCAAGGTACCCGAAAACGGAATGGTAAGTTATAACATTCGGAGCACAACCCTTCACCTGCATTTGATCAAGCACCTTGTATGCTTCCCTAACCCTCCCATTTTCACACAAAAGCTTTATGATAGTATTGTAAGTCACAACATTTGGTTCACAACCCAATTCCATCATTTCCCGATAAAGCCTCAACGCAAATTCAACACCGTCTGATCGACCCATCGCGTTAACAATCGTATTATACACCACCACATCCAATCCAATCCCCTTCTCCTTCATCTCTTTATACAATTTCACAACCTTCCATGGCTTCCCACTCTTGCACTGTATATCCATATATATCGAGTATGAATATAAATCTTTCTCGACACCCCTTCGATCCATTTCTTCCCAAAACTCCCTACACTTACTCCACCACCCCATCTTGAACCACCCGCGAAGAATCATATTATAAATCTTCGTATCCACACACAAACACAACCCAACATTAGCATTCTTCCCAAAGCACATTTCTTCAGCTTCAATTACATGCTTATACTCGCACAACGCATCGATCAAATTCGAAAACGAAACCTCATCCTTCAAACCAAATTCGTGAGCCTTATGATAGCTACTTACTGCCTCGTTAACAAGGTGTGCCGACACGTAGCGTTTGAAGAGTATTCTAAACGTGACATGGTTCGGCATCGAATCTGCACTCTTTCCCATTTGAACAATTAAATTCCAGGCGAGGTCGAATTCGAAGAACTTACCGAGGACGTCGATCATCCGGTTGTAGCTTTCGGTGGTGTGGCGGAACCCGCAGCTGGTGGAAACCCAGGTGAAGAACTCGAGGGCTTGCTTCCAGTCGTTGGCGTAGCACGAGAGGGTTTGGAGGACTGTGGTTTGGTCGAAGCTGGGAGAGTCGGGAGGGGCTTTGGGGTTGTGGAGTGGGTTGAGGTGAGGAATGGAGTTGGGTGGCGATTTTGGTTGGAAATAGGACTTGGGTTTGGAGGGTTGTGTAGAAGAAGATGGGTGAGAGTGGGAGGTGAGGAAAGATTGGATTCGGAGGAGGAGGAGAGAGTGAGGAGAGAGAAGGAAGTGGCGTCGGGAATGGAGTGAGGAGAGCATCGCTGATTGGTGGTGTTGTTCCTTGATTCTTTGGGACGAGGAGAGAGAGGTTGAGGAGCGAAGAGCAATGAAGCCATTGACGCTCTGCGTGTGTGAGTTTTTGAGGCGGTTCATTTTACGAGAACTTCAGCCGCAAACTTGACAATAGGTAAACGCAATGTTTGATATACAGATAGTAAAAATGGAGTGTTTTTTCACGTTCAGATATAAATTGAAGGGCAAATTTCACTGACCTCCCCTGAGGTTTCTGACACGAACAGAAACCTCCCCTGAGGTTTCTGACATGAACAGAAACCTCTCCTGAGGTTTCTGAAATGACACTGACCTCCCCTCCTTTGCCTGACAATACCAATGGATCCCCCCTCCGTGCACCTCCGTTACCTGCACGTTAGAGAAACGGATGGAAAAGGTGATATCCGTCCCTAATTTAGTTTTGTTTTTGTTTTGTTTTCCAATCATTACCGTACTCCTTTCACCGAGAAATTATTCGTTGCCCCAAGGGCAACACGTGGACTTAGCCAGGTGGTGCCTCCCACCAATAAAAATTTGCCCCATTGACACTATTCTTCTCTCTCCGGATACAGCTTTCTCTAAAAAAATCAAGTGTTCCAAATTACAATCCGTTTGAATGGGTGAGAAGATTTTATTTTATTTATTATTTAATTTTCAAGGGTCATAATTAAATTTTGACTATAGGGCTCTTATTGATTAGCCATAAGAAAATCGCAGAATCAAATATCTTTTAGGACTAACCAAAGAGAGCCCTAAAGTCAAAATTTAATTATGGCCCTTTAGAATTAAATGATCAGAAAAACAAAATCTTCTCACCCATTCAAATGGATTGAAATTTGGAACACTTAATTTTTCAATATGTAGTTTATATATTAAAAAATATGGTTAAAAAATTAAGTGTTCCAAATTTCAATCCGTTTGAACCGATAGAAAGATTTTAGTTTTATGATCATTTTATCCTAAATGGTCATAATTAAATTTTGACTATAGGGCTCTCGTTGATTAATCCTAAGAAAATTGTAGAATCAAATATATCTTAGGACTAACCAACGAGAGTCCTAGAGTCAAAATTTAATTATGATCATTTAGAATTAAATGATAAAAAAATAAAATCTTCTCACCCATTCAAATGGATTGTAATTTGGAACACTTGATTTTTTTAGAGAAAGTTGTGTCCGGAGAAAAAAGAATCGTGTGTCAATGGAGCGAATTTTTATTGGTGGGAGGCACCACCTGGCTAAGTCCACGTGTTGCTCTTGGGGCAACGAATAATTTCTCGGTGAAAGGAGTACGGTAATGATTGGAAAACAAAACAAAAACAAAACTAAATTAGGGACGGAAATCACTTTTTCCATCCGTTTCTCTAACGTGCAGGTAACGGAGGTGCACGGAGGGGGGACCATTGGTATTGTTAGGTAAAGGAGGGGAGGCCAGTGTCATTTCAGAAACCTCAGGGGAGGTTTCTGTTCGTGTCAGAAACCTCAGGGGAGGTCAGTGAAATTTGCCCTAAATTGAAACATTATGTTTTTTTTTTTTTTTTTGAAAAAGTCAAGGTATCATTCATCTCAAGACACGTCCTTGGACAAAACAGACTCGAGAGCGGGCGGAATACAACCCGAAAGAAAAAAATTCGAAACTTTTCTACATTGAGATGCAACCCAATGAGCTGCTTTGTTAAAGTTTCTTCCACACCACCTGAAGGACCACCGCTTACCAGTAGTCCACTTCCTAATGTCATTGACAATTGCTTCAATCTCCCACGGGCAGTCAGATTTTGAATTAGAAACATTACGTTGAACTACGAAGAAAATGATATTATTGATCCCTGAAATAAGTGTACAATGATTAAACGGGCTCGAGCGTGGCGACATCATAACAGAAAAACATTTCAACAAGATATTAATTAAGACATTATGCTAATGTATTGATTTTGAGATAAATGAGTTCCAATCTAACATTTCAATTTACTTTTCTCAAAACAAAATGTGTTTCAATCATCGAGCTTTAAAAATTGAACTACCCTTAAGTACAATAGTACACTGTCAAAGTGGACAATCCATTTTTTTTTTTAGGGATGTGAGAGAAGTGTAAACTATATTGGCAATCTCATCCGAAGTGATCCGCATCAATAGAGACGGTTTTTTCCCAACTTTTAACAATGCATTCGGCTTTAGTTTTTTATTTTAAAAGACCATCGGGTTCGTTTTTATACAATTATGAGAAAAAATTGAGCCCAAACTCAAACCATAATTACACAATCACATCATATCTATATACGCACAAATAAAAACTTGGACAGGGAAAAATTGGACCAATATGAGCCCTATCTCCTAGGGTTTCAAAGTTCATTTCACTAACACCCAAAGCATTTCACTTAACACGTGATGTTAGCCAAAAGTGGCTTATATTGACAAATTCATTCTCTCTTCTTCTTCTTTTTTGAATTGGAGTAATAAAATTTGTTCTTTTTGACAAAAATATGTTTCTTTCGAGTGGTAAAAAACAATTATTATTGATTAATCCTTTTTTTTTTAATATCTAAACAGCTATTCTAATGGGTAAAAAAATTGGTTTCATTCAAAAGAAGTTAGAGTTGATAGCTATTTGTTATCAGATAATCCGTAGAGATAAAGACACTTCTAGCTCATTTCATCACGTGTTTTGACAAATAATTGTCGACTATGATGTCTGTGAAACACACATAGAAATCGAAATCATAGTAACTCGTTACTTCATAACCTAAGGTGTTTGGAAGCCTATTTTTTGGTTTTTCATTTTTAATTTTTTGGCTTTTTGGATTATAGTTAAAATGTAATTTTAATCTGGTAAAGTGTTTGGATGATACGTGTAAAATGTATTTTGCAACAGGAGTAGTGTTTGAGAAATATGTGATGAAAATGAATTATGAGTTAATTTTTTACCATACCCTTGGTTATTTATTATGATATGCAATGTGTATGAATAATGTTTTAAACAATTTTTGTAAAGTTATATTGTGAAATTGTTTTCTTCTTCATTATTTGAAAGTCTCCGACTATTTTATACTTTTTTTCTGTAATTAGGAAAAATGGCGATAATTAAATACCGATTATTTTTTTCTATTCGAAGTCTTTTTTGTTGTTCATTTATTTTTTGGTAATTGAAATTCTCCAACAATCTTACTGGAGTATTTTTTTTATTAAAATGAAAATTAAGTTAAATTGCAAAAAAGCAAGAACACTTCCAACCATCATTAATCCAAAAAAAATAAAAAATACTCCCTCCGTCCCAAATTCATTGTCCTTTTTTGATATTCGTGCAGTTTTCAATCGCTTATATCTTTCAATGTGAATCTCCAAAATTATGCAATATGGATCTTATTTGATAGATTTCAATTTGTTCTATAATACAAAGATGTCAAAATCATGAAAAATATTATAGATTGAAAGATATAAGCAAGAGACAAAAAATTGAAAAAGGAATAATGGACAATGAAAATGGGACGGAGGGAGTACATACGAACTAAAAGAAAAATAAAACAGACAACTTAAACATTACACAACCTACAAATTTAAATAACAAGAAAAACATATTCCAACACCGGTGAATTCAATAATTACACAAATTAATTATATATTTAAATAATCATCATTAATTACTCAATTTAAGTGAGGGTATTTTGGTAATTGACCTATAAATGTGAAAAACCAAAAATGCTAAAAGGACCTCTTGGGCTCTTTTTGGCTTCTTGCCTCTAAACCAAACCCAAAATCAGAGAATTCATTTTCTGGGAATGAATTCCACAATTAGGTTATCAAATACCTAAAATAGGACAATGAGACAATGAAAATGCAATAATGAGGTAACAAACACCCCCAATAGTTTAGGAATAATGGAATTGGAAAATATACGTACCAAAAAGTAAGTGAGAATAGCCTATTGCGAGCTTCTCTCAAGTCTCAACTACTGTAGTACGCTATTCTGAGCATTCGTAAATCGACCATGGCTGCTTCTCTGCAACTCAATTTGAGACCATTCAGACTCCAACAGTTCCGCTCCAATTCTGTACCCAAACAAGCCCCCAAATTCGCCACAATCTGCTGCTCCGCCAACACACCTAAAAGGCGCTACAGCATCACCCTGCTCCCCGGCGATGGAATCGGCCCCGAAGTCATCTCTGTCGCCAAGAACGTCCTCAATCTCACTGGCTCTCTCGAAGGTACCCTCTTCTCAAAAACCCACATGTCTGATTCCCCGTTTAGTTGCTCGGAAAATAGAGAAGAAATAATAGTTTGACATTATAGATTTAATCTCAAAATCTTGGTGGGCTGAAGGTAATGATATGTTTAAGTTTCAAATCTCCCAGCTTTTTTACGAAACAAATCAAGCTGATATTTTTCTGGGTTGAAGGTTTACCAGTTTGGATATAATTGTGATGTTTTAATCTCCTAATATTGTGGGATGAACGCAAGGATAAGTTTCAGTTTCAAATTTCCTAGTTTTTTTTTTACAAACCAAATCAAGCTGATATTTTTCTGGGTTTAAAGGTTTACCAGTAGGATACCATTGTGATGTTTTAATCTCTTAGTATTGGTGGGATGAATGTAACGTTAAGTTTAAGCTTCTAATTTTGTAGCTTTTTTACAAACCAAATCAAGCTGATTTGTTTCTGGGTTTAAGCTTTATTTACCACCTGGATATGATTGTGATGATATATTAGGTATTGAATTTGGGTTCAAGGAGATGCCTATGGGTGGGGCCGCCTTGGATTTGACTGGAGTTCCATTGCCGGAGGACACCCTTTTGACTGCAAAGCAATCCGATGCTGTTCTTCTTGGTGCAATTGGAGGGTGATTGCCTTTGATAATCTATCAAATTGTGTGATGAGCCCATTGGTTCTAAAATTTTGTTTTTGATGAATGGTTTTGGGTTTCCAGGTATAAATGGGATAAGAACGAAAAGCATTTGAAACCTGAGACTGGATTACTTCAGTTGCGGGAAGGTCTTAAGGTTTTCGCTAATTTGAGGCCAGCTTCTGTTTTACCACAGGTATGTTACACCGTCGTATTAGGCTTAAGGTATGCAGATTGCTGATGACTTTCCCTGTACTCTAAGGGCCAGTTTGTTTGATGGGACTGAGCAATCCTACTAGTAGTGATTTTATTAATGTTATATCAAACACTTCGTGAGATTATATATCTGGGGAATATGTTATCCAGCCAAACACCAGATTTGGTCACTAGAGATATATAGTCTAATTTGATGCTCATATACGGTCAAACAAACGGGTTGTAAAGGTGTTCAGCCAGAGTTGTATGTAGAAAATTGTTAAACTAACGATGGGTGAGTTTTTGATTTTGTTTTTTTGCTCTAAACTATTGCTTACTGAAAGGTGCTAACTTTATTGTCAGGATGTTTCAGGGCTTAATTCCATCTTTCATTTCGTCACTAGGGCACATGTAGTTCTTCTAATAGTCTTGAGATACAAGCCACTTATTGAGTTTATTTCAACTTTCAGCCTCACATATTTTAGAATGACTGTATGTGACAATCTATGTAACATGATGAGTCTATGAAACACGAAACTATGCCATTTGTCACTTCTACAAGCTAATTCGCCGTATAATCGGTTCCAGTTGGTGGATGCTTCAACTTTAAAGAAGGAAGTTGCTGAAGGTGTTGACCTCATGGTTGTAAGGGAGCTTACGGGAGGTTAGAGTCTTATCCCAACTGAGGTTAATACGGTTGGATTCGTAAACCTGTATTTGGCTTCTTGTAATTTTGTTTGGTTGTATTTTTGTTTACGAGATTGTTATTCTTCCCTTCTGAATGTAGGTATCTATTTTGGAAAGCCAAGGGGTTTTGGCATGAATGAAAATGGTGAGGAGATTGGTTTCAACACTGAGATCTATGCAACCTATGAGGTAGTTTTCTGATAAAACTTCCTGTAGCTAGTTGGCTTTTATGTAAAAATGCCAGGTTTCCTTTCATCCCCAATCCACTACCTGCCCGGCGTGCGTATGGATACGAACACATAAAAAGTGTTTTATAAAGAACTAGTGTTGAACATTTGTGGATATTCGGGAATCCTCCGCCATAAAATACCGCTCGATAAACCTTCATCCCCTAATAACGAGGTCGCCCGGGCGGCTGACAACCGATCACTCACCTCGTAAGGGAGTGAGCTCACCATCCATCTCCATTAGGCCTTGCCTGACTCCTAAACATCTAGAGCTCCACAAGCTCACAATAACATATAACCACTCCAACATCACCCAAGGCCGGGAGCAAGGCCTAGGTAACTTGCTTGGGACCATAGGAGGTATGTGGCACAGAGGCTAGAGCAATGGGATTAATCAAGCTCCATCTTGACCGCCAATAGCGAGAGAGAGTGTGTGAGAAGATGTATCACAGCCAGCTAGCACCCGGGAGCCCGTATCGTACCTACCACCTGTCCTATGATACAGGGCTCCATATATCATCTAAACCACCTCTGAGAGTCCCATGATACAGAACCAAAGTTTTGATCACAAGACTCAAAGAGAAACCCTGTTAACCTGCATTCTATTGCACCAATGAGAAGTTGGCTTCTACCTCCACCAAGGCTCCTATATAAAAGGGGTTGGCATATCATTGAGGTCAAGCATTACCCCATTGAATACACACTTAGCATAATCTCTGGTTGACCCCTCTCTCTCTCTCTCTCTCTCTCTCTCTCTCTCTCTCTCACAAAGTGGCAGCCATATTCCCAGAAGACCGTACACTTCCCACGCTATTTTCACAGCATTCATAATGTTTTGGTTTTCTATGTCTTCAATATCATTTGGTTTTATGACCAATTACTGTGGTCCAGACCACATGAAATTGGTATTAGGTGAATTGTTTTTAGCTTTTTAATGCATGGCTACGTAATGGGTGATTGGGGATCATGTAACCTATGGTCTTGGTAAATGAAATCTCTCTTTGAGTTCACTCGGGACTGCATGCCTTTTGCACTGCAAATGATATATGGAGATGGCTGATGAAGGTAAGACAACAGGTTATTGTGGGAAATAACTGTGTTTGCTTCAAGAGAAATAAGATAATATCTCGTGCATAATTCAAAATGCACCTCGGTCTCTTGTTTGACCATTTCTATAATACTACCTCTTATGGAGTTTTTATTTATTTTTGGATCAGCTATGGAATTGTAAATTGCACCCCAGTTTCTTCTTTCAGTGTTTCTTTCTTCATCTTTTCTTGTCTTTTTCTCTCTATAGTAGGTTTATACATTTCTTTTGAAAGTATTTAGGGAATTTGGGAAATTTATAGGTTAATTAGGTTGGTACACATTTGAAAGGAAGAATAAATGTGTTTAGACTATTTTAATTAAAGATTTAAGGATTCTAAGCAGTCCCTTGGTCTCAAAGACTTCCATTTCTCCTTGTCTTTCTCTATTTAGTGTATGCTACTTATTTACTTGGTCTTTTGTTTGATGGGAGTCTTTCTTGCTAGATTGATCGTATTGCTCGTGTTGCATTTGAGACTGCTCGGAAGCGGCGCGGGAAACTCTGTTCTGTTGATAAAGCAAATGTCTTGGAGGTATCTTCATTGGGATAAAATTCGTTTGCCCCCTATTTTATTATGTATAAGCTTTTCCATATCTGCAGATTGTGGCCCTTTTCAATTTAAGCTGGTATATTGGAAGTTGGAACTGAGCACTACTAATTCAAGTAGCATGCGCAAGAGCACATCCCCAAAGAAAGGGTGAAAAATAGGATAATTGACTGTTTGTTCTACTCTTTTGTAGTATGCACAGTAATAAGCTACTTAAATGAATTCTGTAATTTCTCCACAATATCACCAAAAGATTTTCTTGTTAAATGGTTCTATCCCTAAGCAAAACGTTGTCATAATTGCCGAAGTGATGCCAAAATTTCATTTAGAATACTACAGCTAAAGCAGTGAAACTTGTGCATTGGTACTGAAGTTCATCTTTCATTCTCTGGAAACTTATGATAAGGGTAAATACATGCTGCTAATTCTGAACTTCGTCCCTTGTTTATTAAGTTCATTATTTTGTGATATTGACCAGGCGTCAATGTTTTGGAGGAAAAGAGTAATGGCAATTGCCTTGGAGTACCCTGATGTTGAACTCACCCACATGTATGTTGACAATGCTGCAATGCAGCTTGTTCGTAATCCAAAACAGGTTTGCTTCATCTTTTGCGAAGTTATGCAGTGGTTTTCTCTTCTCATCTTTTAGAGCTCTTCCAGAGCACATTGATGAAATAGGAGGTCTAAAAACACTAACTAAAATTTCTTGCAGTTTGACACAATCGTGACAAATAATATTTTTGGTGATATTTTGTCGGATGAGGCTTCTATGATCACAGGAAGTATTGGGATGCTTCCGTCTGCTAGTCTTGGTGAAGCGGTATAGGCATTTTGCTTTGGATGCTTGTTTCCAACAATTCTTTGTGATATTCTTGATTTTAGCATTATTGGGCTGTCATATAGTTGAATGATTGTTTTTTCTCCTTTTTCTTTTGGGCAATTATTCATCTGTAGGGACCTGGACTATTCGAACCCATACATGGGTCTGCTCCTGACATCGCTGGACAGGTTAAACTCATGACAATTCTATTTTCTTTTCCACTGATTACAAATGTTATTGTGTTCTCATGAGCAGTAGTGAACGTTTATTGGTCATGTGGGTCTAATATGCAGGATAAAGCAAACCCTCTAGCAACCATTCTCAGTGCTGCTATGCTTTTGAAGTATGGCTTGGGGGAGGAGGAGGCTGCTCTGAGAATTGAGACTGCGGTGTTGGATACTCTGAGTAGAGGGTTCCGGACGGGTGATATATACTCGGGAGAAAATGTATGTAAATTCTTTTTGTGTATCATTCACTTCAGTTAACTATTTTTCGTATTGTCCCATTTCAGTAATCGAACCTTTTGTTTCATGAGCTCTTTTTATAAATACCGGACACTGAACTTACCTCATTTCAAACGGGTGTGTTTTTCATTGAGGTTTCATGGGTATGCTCACTTTTTTTCCTTCAGAAACTGGTTGGATGCAAGGAGATGGGCGATGAGGTGCTGAAGTCCATAGAAACTGAAGTTCCCGCCACAGTATAAATTGGAACAAAGATGAACCCTAAAAAAGGTGCTCATTTACATCCAACAATATCTTGTGTACTCCCATGAGGATTTTGAGAAGGCGGGACTTGTGGCTAATTTGAACTAGGTTGTGCTAAATATTTATCCAGGGCTGTTAGATACCCGAAAGTTCCTTACCTTTTGCTTCCCTCAACGCCGCTAACCTTGCAATTGTCTGCAGCACTTGGGAGTTTCTGTAGTTTTATTTAAGAATTTTTCCGGAAGGACTGTTGTAACAATGACATTTTGATGCTATCATAGTTCAGATCTATTGGGAATTTGCTTATTTCGGCACATTTTCTTCTAGTCACACCCCTCTCATATGTAGTAGCAGCCATTGTGTCCTAGTAGTTGGAAAGGAATAGATTGCTTGCTTGCTGAAAGCTGAGCATATAAAACCAGGACTTAAAGCAAGGGTTTGACTTCTCTTCCGCCATTGGAGGATTGGACGGTTCAGTCTATTGGCTTCTGTCACGAGGGTCTCATTAGCATGCATCTAGTAGGAATTGAACCTATGAACTCTCCAATTATGAGTTGGGCACTTTATGCCTTGTTCAGATGGGTGTTTGGAAAAAAAATTCCGACTCCAAAAACACTAAGTATCCATACTTTCAATCATTATTCTCATTTCTCTCTTCACTCATTACCTTTATTTTTAATCATTATTATCATTTCTCTCTCCACTCATTACTCTTATCTCTAATATATTATTACTCTAATTTCTCTCTCCACTAATTACCCCAAAAACCAAATCCAAAAATTCTCAAAAATCCATTCGAACAAGGAGTTAACCATTCAGCCATGGATGCCTAGCAGAGATCCTCATACATGGCGAATAACCAAATTCCAATTGAAATAAAATATGTATATTAATATTTCTATAGGACGATTAGATTCAAATCCATATTATTTTAGAATTGATTATAATAAAATATATGATCGATCATAAACTTGACAATGCCCATTTAAAAAGTTTAGATTATTATTGTTATAATAGAAGAAATAAAATTGATATATTTTTATCTTATGCTATATTCATAGGAGGAAAATATGACTCAAAATTTCGTTTTGCGAAAGACTAATTTCTCTTACTCGCCTAGTATTGTTAACCATTTTTTTGTTCTATTCCTGGGCAGGAGCTAGAACTATACAATTTTATTCTAAAAATCGGGAGGTAACAAAAAAAAAAATGCAACCTAATTTTGAGGATCTAGAAAGTCAAAGAAGGGATCAACTTAGCAGACGAATACGCCGACTTTCCCGAAGAATAATACAACTTCTTATATTTCTATTACGACTTCTTTCAGGCGAACAAAGCAACTTCTTCGAATATGGGAAACTAATTTCCTTACACGAAGAAAAAATGGACTTGTTCTCGGAAAAAGCCGACCTCCAAGAACAAGAAGAAATGGACTTGGAACAAGAAGAAATTGACTTCGAAGAAGGAATCAAATGGGTAACAGAAGATTCCAATTTCGAAGAAGAAGAAGAAGGAATGGAATACAAAATTTTGGAGTGTGAGAGGAGCCTCTAGATTGGACCGTCCAAGGATTAGTGGAAAGTTGTGGGCCAAAAAAAAACAGAGAATAGAATAATGAGATGGATTTTAACCTTGTTTAAAACCCAGGGTTGGAACTTGGAAGCCCTAGCTCTTATGTCATCTTCAAGTTTTGACAGAGTTGATGTTCAGGCTCATGGTAGAGCCATGCATAGACATAAGAACATGGCACTGGTATGTTGGTTGATTGATGACATGGTGCAAGATTGGGAGAATATTACTACAAGTTATGGGCTGAAAATTAAAAATAAAAAAAAACGGAATGGGAAATGTATTTAAAAACATATTCTATGATACTGTACAAGAAAGAGGGTAGTAAGATTTTTAATGGAATGCGACCGCCCACCCACGTTTCAGATATCTAAAGCTTGTCGAACTACGAGTTTTTTAAAAAATAATGTTAATTTGTTGGCAATAGCTTTTTTTGGAATTTTATTTTGCTTTTTAAACGGATAAGGATGCATATGATTGCTGATAAAAAAAGAAAGAAAAAGGATGCATATGATTGTATGCAAGTCTAATACTAATAGATAACTATGTAATATGTATTAGTAGTTGAATAAGGTTATTCAAAAAATATATAATTTTCAATAGCATTTTTACAATTTGTAGTGGTGAAATTAATATTGCCTTTCATATGTAATAATTTTATCTTAACATTCGTTTCATGTTTATTTTTTAAGGAAAATGACAGCGTAATACCACCAAATATGTCCCTACAAAGATCAGAAGAAGGCCGGCCTCGTTCCGCTAAGAAAAATAATAAGGAAAGGAAGTACTTATTTTTTAAATAAATACTTATTTTTTGAATTAAAGAATTGTGAAAGAATAACTTGTATCGTAAAACGAAAAATAAATACCTAAAAAATAAGAACCTTAACAGAATGGGACCTAAGGCTCTATTTGGAACTCAAGGGAAAAAAAAAATTAAAATTTTTTCTCTTCCATTGTTTTTTGTTTTGATAATCAAAAGGGTCGGAGGGAGCTTCTCTTCTTTTATTTGGTTGAAAGAAGAAAAAAAAAGAGAAGAAATTAAAATTTCATTCAAATTCAGTGAATAATACTTAAATTTTCTCCCCCACTTTCCTCTCATTTTTCTTCCAGAAAAGTTAATTGCACAGCAGCTTGTATACAGCAGCTGTGCACAGATCCCATTTTCTCCCCGATTGGGTCCTACAAAGATGATCGGAGCCGCTCATTTTGTTCTAAATATTCTGTTTAAGGTCACTGTAAAAAATGAGTTTCGTTCAATATCATTAGAGGCGTTAACAAAACACCCAAAATCACTTCAGAGGCCTAAATTCTTAAGTGATTTTGAGTGTTTTGTTAATGCCTCTAACGATATCGAACGAAACTCATTTTTTAAAGAGATCTTAAATGACATATTTAGAACGAAATGAGCAGCTCCGATTATCTTTGTACAATCCGAGCAGGAAGAAAATGAGATCTGTGCACAATTACTGTGTACAAGCTGCTGTGCACGTAGCACAGCTTCTCTCTTCTTTTTTCCTTTCTTCAAGTCCCTCACGGAGCCCAAGAAAAAATTGTACCAGAAGGACCCCACTTTTTCCCGTTTGGGTTTAGCCTCATGCAAAACGCCAACCTGTACTGTATGGAAATTGCCCGTTAGTGTTTTTACTCTCACTTCTCCATCACTATATAAATCAACTAGCGTTGTACCCGTTCGATACACGGGGCAAGAAAAGAATGTTCACAAAATGTTTTTTTTTTCGTACATCGAACGAGCACATTGCTAGTTTTTTAATCGTATATTTATACCAACTTACATTACTTTTTTTTTTAACAGCAACCATATTTCACACAATTTTAATTGTTGTGGTCCAACCTTTGGGCTAAGATTAATTATGCAAACTTTGCTAAAACCTAAAAAAAATGGAGATTTAGAGACAGAAAGTGGAAACAGACGCAACGCTGGTGGTTTAATAAACAAAATGTAACCGTCTACATTTATATATTGAAAATTCTAATCACAAAAAAGATTTGTAAGGAACTATGCAAGGAAAAACACGTTTGGGCCCATTACGGGTCCCAAAAAAATAGTTCGCCCGTACGAATCTAAAAGTAGTACTTATCGATATCCATTCGAGTTGATTTTTTACAGGAGCCCATAAAATAATATTAAAAATTTTATGGATATTTTTCTAGATTTTTTTGAGATCCGGATGTGCCCAAACGCGTTTTTCCTTACATGATTCCCTGCAAATATTTCTTGCGAATAGCAGGTTTCATTTTCTGGTTTTCCCGTATTTATCAAGCCATGGTCGTGGGGAGTTATCCAGTCATGAGATTAGTTAGCTGATATTGTGAAGTTACTTTTTCATTTCTTCTTCTTCTTTTTTTATTATCCTACACTCTAAACTCACCCCACTATCCTTGTTGGAATTTTAATTATCCTACACTCTAAACTACGCTAAACTCACCCCACTACCCTTGTTGGAATTTTAATTATCCTACACTCTAAACTCACCCCACTACCCTTGTTGAAATTTTAATTAATCATACACTCTAAACTCACCCCATTTTAATTATCCTATACTCTAAACTCACCCCACTGCTCTCGTTGGAATTTTGAAAATTAAGAATATGAGATTGAAGGTTTGTGGGGGCTCAAATATGATATTGATAACACTAATTGATGAAAAAAATATAGTTTAAGATATTCAAATTAATATGCAATTATAGAATATATATA
>BPLS01000619.1:1404136-1472277 GCA_019656275.1 Rhododendron kiyosumense
AAAAAAATTGAAAAAAATTAAATTCGTTTTCATTATTTATCTAATAAACAAAACCCCAATTCCCCTAAAATCTCTCTCTTGCCCTTTATTCACGCCCCTTCCCCCACTTTTTTTCCTCTCTCTCCCAGCCACGTGTCTCTCTGTCTCAATTTTTGTTGATTAAAAAAATTTAAAAATTCTAAGGAATTAGGATTTGCATTTTGAAACTTTATCAACACTTCACTACATTTCCATATAGTATAGATAGATTCATCTCTCTGCGTTATTGGGTTTTTTTTGATAAGTAACTCTGCGTTATTGTTCTTTCTTCTTGAACACGCTCACAGGGATTTCTAGGGTTTTTACTCTCTCTCTCTCTCTCTAGAGATCAAACATGTATTGGGTTGCAGGTCCATCAGAGATCCTAGCCATCACAGGCTGGGGAATAGCAGACATAAGTCTAGCAAAAAAGAAGTGGGTATGGCCAGGCCAGAAGTTCATACGAGTGGACATCTCCCCCGTCAACTACACCTTCCAGGTCCAAGCCATGAGTGCGGAAAAGCTCCCCTTCATCCTCCCGGCGGTCTTCACCATCGGCCCGCGCGTCGACAGCGACGAGGCCCTGCTCAAGTTTGCCAAGCTTATCTCTCCCCACGACAAGGAGTCGAGCCACGTCGTCGAGCTCGTCCAGGGCGTCATCGAGGGCGAGACCCGCGTCCTCGCTGCATCGATGACCATGGAGGAGATCTTCAAGGGTACTAAACAGTTTAAGCAGGAGGTTTTTGATAAGGTGCAGTTGGAGTTGGATCAGTTTGGGCTTCATATTTACAATGCCAATGTTAAGCAGTTGGTTGATGTGCCTGGACATGAGTACTTCTCTTACCTTGGGCAGAAGACCCAGATGGAGGCTGCTAATCAAGCCAGGGTACATTGCTGAACTTTTTAAATTTTTGTCGTTCTAAATCATAGTAACGAGTTCTTACTATTCTGGAAAGAAACCCTAACCCTAGAATTCTGTCCATGTAACATAAGTCCAATAATCGTTCTAAATCAAATCATAGTGACGAGTTCTTACTATTCTGGAAAGGATCCCTTACCCTAGAATTGTGTCCATGTAACATAAGTCCAATATGTAGGTTTTGCCTTGTGAGATAAGTCGTCTGATATAATAGGACAAACTCCATATTCTTGATTTGCAAGCTTTCTTTATGTTGTTAATTATCAAAATATATGATGGTTGCATAATGATTTTGTGGGCAACTTGAGAAGACCTTGCTTAATTTGCAATTTTATTCGAATGAGGGCGAATATGACTTTGGACAGCGAGTTCCCGTGTCTTTTCTTGATTTAACTCTCTCCATTCCCAATTGTTGGTCCTTTTGGGGCGTCCCATATTCGAATGAAAAAGTAATGCATATTTGGGAATCATGCATAACTGGGAACTAGTTTTTCGATTTTTTTTTACAAGAAGATCTCAACTAGAATTTTAATTGGCATCTTTACTTCAATATGATATCTACGTGAATATACTGTTCTCTCACCCGACCGTGGTCTTGGCTGCCATTTTTTAACAACAATTGGGATGGAGGGAGTATATTCTAGGTTTCTTAACTCATATTTTGCAGTATTTTGGATTATTATACTATACTATTCTATTCTGTTTAGTTATCTTTACATTGATGAATTCCAACACTGTTGTCTTGGCTTCCACTTTTTCACTGCCATGATTTTTACACTTTAGTTGCTTTTCGTTCTTTTTTCCTTGGACTACTATTTTCATTATTGTGTGTCTAAAAATCGGAAATCCCCAGCATTGGTCGCTTGATCATGATACTAATTTGACTTGATTCAATGGAACTTGTGTAGATTGATGTATCAGAGGCAAAGATGAAGGGTGAGATAGGTTCAAAGCAAAGAGAAGGCCAGACAACGCAGAACGCAGCTAAGATTGATGCCGAGACAAAGATCGAAGCAACAAAGAGGCAGGGAGAGGGGAAGAAGGAGGAGGTTAGGGTCAAGACAGAGGTGCAGATATTTGAGAACCAGAGAGCGGCCGAAGTGGCAGAGGCCAATGCTGAGTTGGTGAAGAAGAAGGCAGGCTGGGCCCAGTTGTCCCAACTGGCAGAGGTGGAGTCAGCCAAGGCGGTGGCCTTGAGGGAGGCCGAGTTGCAAAGGGTGGTGGAGCAGAAGAACGCGTTGACTCGAACGGAGAAACTCAAGGCTGAGCACCTGAGCAAGGCCAGTGTCGATTATGAAATAAAGGTATGCAACAATATCCAATTACGCGTTTGAGTTCATATATATTTTAGATGAGATTAAGGTAGTTTGAAAGTCCATCATGAAGGTGATTAAACTGACAATGCAATTACACTGAACTTGAAAGGAGTAGTTTTACATGAAAGAACTATGTTTGGGTACTATTTTTTCAATTCAAGGTACTGTGTCAAAATAATATTAGGCCGGTTTTTTGAACAATCATTCCATATTTTTAGTTCCAGAATAACGCAAGTATGGCCGTAGTTGCCACTACAACGAAAGAGAGAAAGAATAAGGGTTATAGGTACGTGGAAAGTGGTTACTGCGGAAAAGCTGAAGCATTAGGTGATGCAAGATTAATAGGAAATTTATGAAATATAACCCTTAAAAGGAGCAGTACAGAGTTTTGTAATACTTTTTCATCCATTAAAATCTAATACATAAATATCTAATACACATACAAAAGATATGAGAACAAATGGAAGAAAGGAATTGTAGAGCACCGATATTGCTAAGTCTGACAAGTTGCTCAAGGGATTGGAATAAATTACTTAAAGCTATATGTTTCTTTTCATCTTTTTGTGAGAATTTTGTCTCTGCTACCAAAACGAGATTCCCTCTATCTAAGAGAGTACCTCATAATCATGATCCATGGGTGTATGACCCCAATGTGAACAAGAGCAAACGCTTGATTGGATATTTATGCATGGTTTCATGTTTGAGAAAAATGGTGAGAGTAACAAATCGAGGTGAGCAATCTTTTGTCATTGTGTAAAGTGAAACTAAAAGTGTGATTAGAACTGGTGATGTATAGCAGTCCTCTACGACATTGTTCAATTATGTCCAGTTTAATTCTTTGCTTTTTTCTTCAGTTCATACCCTTCTCTTCTGTTGCTTAACATATTGCCCTGATAAAAAGGTGCAAGAGGCAAACTGGGAGCTATACAAGAAACAGAAAGAAGCTGAAGCAGTTCTCTTCAAGCAGCAAAAGGAGGCTGAAGCAAAGAAAGCAGCCGCAGATGCTGCGTTCTATACCCAACAGAAAGTGGCAGACGGTGCACTCTACGCCAAGCAGAAAGAAGCCGAAGGAATCGCCTCCATCGCAGAAGCCCAAGGCCTCTATTTGAAATGCCTCCTCAAAGAATTCAATGGAAACTACGCTGCGCTCAGAGACTACATGATGATCAATAATGGTGTGTTCCAAGAAATTGCGAAGATTAATGCGGAAGCAGTGAAAGGGCTGCAGCCCAAGATCAGTGTTTGGTCTGGTGCTAATTTGGGTGGTGAAAGTGGTGCTGTCGGCGGAATGAATGGAGTTGCCGGTGTTTATAGCATGTTACCGCCGCTGTTTCAGACAGTGCATGAGCAAACAGGGATGCAGCCACCGGCTTGGCTTGGCACGTTGCCTAGTTCCAGTCAATCCATATCTAACTAAAAAGTGTTAGTAATTACTTAATGTTAAGTTAAGCTTTTCTTATCATTCTTCAAATAGGTCTATATGGGCTTTTGCCTATATGTGCAGGGGCAGGTTTATAGCTGAGTAATTCGAAGAATTGCTGGTAGTTTGAGGTGACACTAATTAAACATGTATATGATGAGTAAACTCGTTTAGAAATTTTGGGCTATTTCTTTCCCCCCTGCTCTCTATATATGAGGTGCAATTGCTTGTGAATGCTTGATCTTACACATATGAATGCCTATATCTGTAAAGCTATGGTGATCATGTCGGCAATGTATTAAACTTACCTAGTGAGAAGGCTTTGAGGGCCCTTTTTTTTTTCAATAACTGGATGTCCGGGCAGTTCACGCACAACTCGACTAACTAGGAAACTCGACTAACTAGGAAACTTTGGAATTAACGATCGGGCAAACCGTCCCGTGGCCCTATTTTACACACAACTCGGCTAATTAGGAAACTTTGGAGTTAACGATCGGGCAAACTGTCCACTGGTCTGAGGATGGCAAAAATGCCCAGACATTCCAAACCGAGGAAACAAATTTTTACGCTAGCGGTGTAAAGAATTTAATCTCAATTACTAAACTTCACTTTCCTACAATAGATAAACTTATTTACAGTCCTAATGTAAACTTGGGGTTTGCACCTCTGCCATGTGTGGGCCCATCGATAATTTGAACCGTTTATCTTGTAGAGCTCCCAAAATAGTGTACATATGTAGAATATTAGTTTGACCCGACATCGATAAGCTTATCAAAAATTGAATTTTGGTTTATAAAATCGACGGTCTGGATTCTGTCAATAGTTTTTAAAGTTAAAAAGATCCAAGTCGTTGATTTTATAAACCAAAATTCAATTTTTGATATGCCTATCAATGTCGGGTCAAGCTAATTTTTTGCATATGTACACTATTTTGCAGGCCATACAAGATGAACGGTTCAGATTACTACGACAAAGTGTCGATGGGGCCCACACATAGCGGAAGTGCAAATCCCCAAGTTCACAGTAGTACTGTAAATAAGTTTATCTCTTCCTAGAAATTGGGCCAATTATTCAAGCTTCTCTTTGCTCTACACCAGCCCAACTTGACCACAAAGCCTCGTGAACTCTCACAAAATAAAATTTACATAAAAGATATGAAGTAATCTTTAACTTTTCTAATTCTTTTGGACGAGACAAACAAAGAATTCACAAAAGATAAAAAAAAAATTCCAATCCGTTCTGACGAGACAAACGAATAATTCATAAAAATTTAATACAAAATAATCAAATATAATTTTTTTGAATTTGGACAATTTAAAAGCTAAAGTTAGGAGAACAACACCTAAAAAAGTTACTGTATTATGCAGTATATTGTCCTCTCTTTCATCTGGCGCCAAAACGAAAAAAAAATCAGTGTCAGGCGGGTACCATGAGGTGTCCGCTCGACAATCCGAGCCGTCCATTATGTGTTTGGACGGCTCAGATTTGGAAAGAGAAAATGAGAGAAAAAGTGTTGGAATGAGAAAAGAGAGTGTTTTATCCGAGCCGTCCAAAAATGTATCGGATAGCTCGGATGCGCCGAGCGGGTGCCACGTTGGCGATAGCCGCTCCGCACTGAAAAATTCCTCAATACCATGGCAGAGGCCACCTCAACAAGCTCCGGCCCAGCCGCTGGAGCATCACCGGTGGACGCATTTCGGGAGACAACCGCCATTATTTCCGGCGAGCCCACCCCTTCCGACCACAATGTCACTCAGACCTTCCATTTCTCTTCTGGAAACCCTAGACTTGGAGAGACCAGAGGCGCAATGCATGCATCTCTACCAACCCCAACAGCGACGCGTCATTGTCTTCCGAATTTTCCCGTAAGATTAGGTCTAGAACTTCATCCTTAAACTCGAACAATTTATCAGGCCATTTTGATGCTTCACTTCGTTGATGAGAAGATGTAGGATTGAAGTACTTGATAATGTCTCATTAGTGGGTTTGTTCCTAGCTGATCAACAAATTAATTCATTTTTTACCCCTTAGAATTTGAGCCTGTTATCTTGTTTGGAACATATAGCCTATAGGGTAGGAAAACTTGGGAACTGAACATCGTAATTTTGGAACTTCGTAGTTTGCTCCTCGTAAAGTCTTTTAAAACCTTCCATGTGCTATCAACTCCTTTTGCAGCCAGTCCATACGGGCCTTTTCTCGAGCTTTAAATTGGGAACTCCCCAAGCGGACGATGGGATTAGTCCCCAGTATTAGTCAAGACTCAAGGTGCACATAAGTTGGCCCGGGAATCCGAGTTATTAAAAAATTAATTTTGGGAATTTTTGTGTAGGTAAAAAGAAGGCTGTGATATGAGACATTGGAAAGAAACAGAATATTGTTGTTGTTCCCTTGAGTTGGAGACGCAATGTGTATTCCCTTGATTATTGGGGAGACAACAATGTTCACCCGTTTGATGCGATCGAAAATTGATGGGAAGTTGGTTGACTAGAATCACTATTCTGCTCATGCTGCTGATAGTTGTGGTAGTTGCAACTGAAGTATACATCCTGGATTTTGTGAGGCTCTCTGAACAGTAAAGCTGAAAATGTAGTTCTACTATTTAATGCTTAGCTTCATGTTTACTTCTTGCTCTTTGTGTAATCGTGTTCTATTGACTCGGATTTCAGTTCCAATAGTTTGTTTGTAATCTGCAACACTCAATTTAAACTTAATCTGTGACACTCACTTTTCCTTTTCCTTTCCTCTAACCTAACAAGTCTGGATTTAGTTTTATGCTTCAGCTTGGCATTCAACTTGAAGCTCCAATCTATATATATATATAAAGTGTTCCTGGGGCTGGGATTAGATTATGCGGTGTTTGGTTTTGCTAGTCTATTGTGATTTCTTGTCTACTTATCAGATTAATATCCTCCGCTTTCTCTTAGTATATTTTGTTTTTCTGTGACAAGTAGAAGAAGAAACTCTACGGGAAGCATCTGAAACTGTTGGGATGGCTGTCAGGTTCTGTTCAGAAACTGCCGAGGATGCAAAGCAAGCTGGATATATGTCTGAGAGGGAATTCTTGATTAGGTATCTTCCTTGCTGCTGCCCCAAACCACCGCAACGTTTGCATGTGCCATTTGTTGTTACTACGGACTAACTGGTTTTTTTTTTGTCAAGATAACACGTTGAAATCTTTCTCCTTTGGCATGCAGATTGATGAGAATCTTTCAGAAAACAGGAAATATGGAAAGCAAAGGTGGTGGTAATTGAAGAAGAATGGTATGCCTACATTGCTTGGGTTCAAACACCTCTTACTCAAATAACCCCCTTCCCTTATAGGAGTTAATTGAGATCTATAATAAAAAAAAATGAAATATTCTTTTCAATCTAGTTTAAGTGTTTGAGTTCTAAAAAAAATCATTTAGTGCTCCTAGGCACCATGTAGCGGTGCTCCAGGAGCACTTTAATAATCACCTCGAGTTCTACAGAGGGGAGGTCGTTAACATGGTAAAGGAACTGTGGGATGATTATGATGGTCTATGGTCAGTTGCCATAGACAAGATTAGTGTTTAGAATCATCTGTGGAGATGTCTTGCAGTTAAATCAAAGCTGAAATGACTCTTGGTTTGTCTAGACCTATGTTGTATTAATCATCTGTACCAAAAAGAATGGAAGTTTTATATGTGAGGGGAACCTAGAACATATTTGGGAATCTTATTTTGTGATTTATTGGTGAATTGCAACGAGTGACCATTAAAATGAGATTTATCTGAAGTTGCTTGAAGTTTTCTGTTGAATTATCAAGGCAACGTAACTTGATCTGTTATTCAAATGGTGTCATGACTTGTGATATTTACAAGAACTGGAACATACATACAGGATTAAGGGTACCTGTTAGACTGTATTTCCTTCCAGTTGGTTTTCTCTGCCGAGAAAAATGTTTAAAAGGTATGCTTCATATGCATCACAATTCATCAGATTATGTTCCAGCCCCATCGGTTCAAATTCCAGAAACCAGTAAATCTACGAACAACAGATGACAAATATGCAATCAGATATTGGAGTACGATGGTGCCGCAACGAAGCATGGGAGTTGGGTCATAGAGAGAGGGAGAGGGTAGAGATGAGATTTGCGTCCAGGCCCGGCCCTGACAATTTCGAGGCCCTAGGCGGGATTAAAAAATGGGGCCTCTCATTTTTTGCTATATATATTAGTTGTTCGATTTGAGAAACAAAATTGCCCCATGGCTCATGGGGCTTAGCAGTGGGAAGATGTTTCTCCACCCTTAGGACGCAAGTTCAAGTCTTGATAGCAGCAGATTTACAGCTCGAACTCATGACCTTGTGGTTAAAGAGCAGGGAACTTGCCACCGTTCTATCTTTGCCCATTTGTAAAATATCTCACATACATAATATATTCTAAGTTTTCGGGGCCCTATAATTGGGTCAAAACAGGGAGGCCCAAGACGGCCGCCTGGTGGGCCTCCCCTCAGGGCTGGCCCTGTTTGCGTCGACGGGGGTGCACCTTGGAGGCTACGATGGAGAAGGCGGCCCAAGGGAAGAGGCTTTGATGTCTGGGTTTGATGATAGCGGGTACTTTGGTTTTTGTTTGGTGGTTGAAGAAGCTACCATTATATGTACCGACGTTACACAAATACCCTTGCATTTGACGGTCAATGTGGACGGAGAAATACCCTTGCATTTGACGGTCAATCTGGATGGAGTTAGTTATGAGGATCATGTAGAAACAGATTTTAAACACTGGGGACTCAATAGACTCAATTTTTTTTATTGGGGACTTAAGTGCCACTTCGTGATTATGTTGGGGACCAATGGTAAAATTAATCCCAAAGTCGCCAATAGCCAGTCCAACCAAAACCATAGTTTTTTTTATAGGCAATACAAGTTTTATTAAGAAACTTAACAAAAGGTACATCAAGTTGAAGGAGGGGGAGGGAAATCCAATCAAAGCATAGTTATATCGCTATAATTACTTTATGAGTAAATTACAGTAAACCCCCCTCAACTAACCCAAATTTTCCGGCGGCCGGAGACGGCCGTCGGTGCATTTTTCCTACGGATACCTAACAAAAGGATGTTAAGTGTCAATTCTGGATAGTTAGAGGGTGCACACTGTTGGATTTTGTAGTCGGAGGGGATTAAGTGAAAATTTGGGTTAGTTGAGGAGGGTTTACTGTAATTTACACTTACTTTATTATTGCCTCATAAATCTTTTTCTTTATTTGATTATTATCACCTCACATAAATCTGATCAACTAAAAAATTAAGGCAAATGATAATGCCACGACCAGATTCGTTAGTGCCATGAACACAGCTTTTATTTTCCATTTTTGCCCTGAAATCAAATATAAAGGCTTTTTCTCTCTTTCTCAAGGTCTCAGTCGACTCTGCCCATGATACACAGCCGTGTCTTCTGAATCCCAAATTCCGAGCAACCTTTCTAGGAGACGAAACCTAAATGGATTGAACAACCTTCACAAAAGCAAGAAAGCTCCACCCTCGGATCTCTCTGTAGTTTTGTGTATTGTACCATATAATCTGGGTTTATAACAAACAAATCACCGTTTTTTGGGTATTACATAAATACTGCCAAAGATATTATTATGATTGGTTATCAGGGAGTAATTTGCGTTAGCCTCATGCAAACGCAAACCCATATGTAATTTGCTTGTGATGGTTAACCGTTTCCTAGTAGAACTCTATAGTCCCACCAGGGTTCTGCTTTATCCCCCGTTAGGATTTCACTTCCTCACCAGTTCTCGGATTTCCCATACCCCTATATAAATCACACACGTACAGACACGTCCCCTTAGCCTGCCTTTCAATTCTTCTCTCTACGTTTTCCTTCTTTCTTCTTGACCACGCTCACAGAGTTTTCTAGAACATGTATTGGGTTGCAGGTCCATCAGAGGTCCTAGCCATCACCGGCTGGGGAATTGCAGACATAAGTCTAGCCAAAAAGAAGTGGGTATGGCCAGGCCAAAAGGTCATACGAGTAGGCATCTCCCCTGTCAACTACACCTTCCAAGTCCAAGCCATGAGTGCAGAAAAGCTCCCCTTCATTCTCCCGGCAGTCTTCACCATCGGCCCGCGCGTCGACAACGATGAGGCCATGCTCAAGTTTGCCAAGCTCCTCTCCCCGCACGACAAGTTGTCGAACCACGTCAAGGAGCTCGTCCAGGGTGTCATTGAGGGCGAGACCCGCGTCCTCGCTGCATCGATGACCATGGAGGAGATCTTTAAGGGTACTAAACAGTTTAAGCAGGAGGTTTTTGATAAGGTGCAGTTGGAGTTGGATCAGTTTGGGCTTCTTATTTACAATGCCAATGTTAAGCAGTTGGTTGATGTGCCTGGACATGAGTACTTCTCTTACCTTGGGCAGAAGACTCAGATGGAGGCTGCTAATCAAGCCAGGGTACATTGCTGAACTTCAATTTTAATTGTTCTAAATCTTAGTGGCGAGTTCTTGCTATTCTGGAAAAAAACCTAACCCTAGGATTGTGTCCATGTGACATAAGTCCAATAATCGTTCTAAATCATGGTGATGAGTTCTTACTATTCTGGAAAGAAACCCTAACTCTAAAATTGTGTCTATGTAACATAAGTCCGATATGTAGGTTTTGCCTTGTAAGATAAGTCAAGACAAGTCAGTGTGATATAATAAGACAAACTCCATATTCTTGATTTGCAAGCTTTCTTTATGTTAAATTATCAAAATATATGATGGTTGCATAATGACTTTGGGGGCAATTTGAGAAGACCTTGCTGCTCGGCCCACAGATCATGTAACAAATTTATGGTGTGGGATTTAATTTGCAGTTTTATCCTAATGAGGGTGAATATGACTTTGGACAGCGAGTGCCCATGTCTATTCTCGATTTTACTCTCCTTTCCCGAGTGTTGGTCCTTTTGGGGGCGTCCCAGATTCAATGATTAAGTTGCATTTTTGGAATCAATAAGTAATGCATATCTAGGAACTAATTTGTCCAAAAATTTTACACCATTCAGAAAATCTCAACTAGAATTTTTAATTGGTGTCTTAAACTTCGATATGATATCTACGTGAATATATTGTTTATTCACCCGAACGTTCTGTTCAGCCGTTGGTTCCATTTTTTCACTATATCCAAGACACCAGTTTCTATTTGCCATGATTCATTCATACCCTTTAGTTGTTAATTTTCTGACTTGATTCAATGGAATTTGTGTGGATTGATGTATCAGAGGCAAAGATGAAGGGTGAGATTGGTTCAAAGCAAAGAGAAGGCCAGACAACACAGAACGCAGCTAAGATTGATGCTGAGACAACGATCATTGCAACGAAGAGGCAGGGAGAGGGGAAGAAGGAGGAGGTTAGGGTCAAGGCAGAGGTGCAGATATTTGAGAACCAGAGAGCGGCCGAGGTGGCAGAGGCCAATGCTGAGTTGGCAAAGAAGAAGGCGGGCTGGGCCCAGTTGTCCCAACTGGCAGAGGTGGAGTCGGCCAAGGCAGTGGCATTGAGGGAGGCCGAGTTGCAAAGGGTAGTTGAGCAGAAGAATGCGTTGACTCGAACGGAGAAACTCAAGGCTGAGCACCTGAGCAAGGCCAGTGTCGAATATGAAATAAAGGTATGCAACAATATCCAATTACACGTTTGATTTCATATTGATGCATTTTAGATGAGAGTAAGGTAGGTTGAAAGTTCATAATGAAGGTGCTTAAATTGACAATGGAATTACACTGAACTTGAAAGGAGTAGTTTTACATGAAAGAACTGCATCAAAATAATATTTTTTTCAATATGAAGGTGCTTAATATTTTTTCATCATGATCATGAAGGTGCTTTAATTGACAATGCAATTACACCGAACTCTTATACTATATTTTCAATTCAAGGTACTGCGTCAAAATTATGTGATGCCGATTCATTGAACAATCATTCCATGTTTTCAGTTCCAGTATAACGTAAACCTGGCCGTGGTTGCCACTACAACGAAAGAGAGAAACGATAAGGGTTATAGGAACGTGAAAAGTGGCTACTATGAAAAAGCTTAAGCATTAGGTGATGCAAGATTAATAGGAAATTTATGAAAAAACCCTTAAAAGGAGAAGTACAGATTTTGTAATACATTTTTTTTTTCTTTGCTGACGAAGGAACCACCCCATAGGAGGGCCAATAATTGGACCCGCCCATAGAGTGTAAACCTCCGGACAAGCTGAAAAAACCACTGCCCTGACCTGCCTTGCAGTACCAGCCCTGGAGAGGAGTCAAAGTGTTGAACCCTGCCCACTTCTAGGCAAGGGCCTTCTCCTTCTGTTGGGGCAAGCCCATGGGTGGTAGGCAGAAAGATAAATGGAAAATAGGAATTGTAGAGCACTGATATTGCTAAGTCTTACAAGTGTCTCAAAGGAATGGAATAATTTACTTCAACCCATATGTTTATTTTCATCTTTTTTGAGAATTTTGTCTCTGTTACCAAAACGAGATTCCCTCTGTCTTAAGAAAGTACTGCATAATCATGATCCATGGGTGTATGATGTGAATGTGAACAAGAGAAAATGCTTGATTGGATGTTTATGCATGGTTTCATGTTTGAGAAAAACGGTGAGAGTTACAAATCAAGGTGAGTAATCTTTTGTCATTGTGTAAAGTGAAACTAAAAGTGTGATTAGAATTGGTGATGCATAGCAGTCCTCTACGACATTGTTTAATTATAATTTATGTCCAGTTTGGTTCTTTGCTTTATTTCAGTTCATATCCTTCTCTGCTGTTGCTTAACATATTCCCCTGACAAAAAGGTGCAAGAGGCAAACTGGGAGCTATACAAGAAACAGAAAGAAGCTGAAGCAGTTCTTTTCAAGCAGCAAAAGGAGGCTGAAGCAAAGAAAGCAACTGCAGATGCAGCATTCTATACCCAACAGCAAGTGGCAGACGGTGCACTCTACGCCAAGCAGAAAGAAGCCGATGGAATCGCCGCCATCGCAGACGCCCAAGGCCTCTACTTGAAATGCCTCCTCAAAGAAGTCAATGGAAACTATGCTGCGCTCAGAGACTACATGATGATCAATAATGGTGTGTTCCAAGAAATCGCAAAGATTAATGCGGAAGCAGTGAAAGGGCTGCAGCCCAAGATCAGTGTTTGGTCTGGTGCTAACGGGGGTGGTGAAAGTGGTGCTGTCAGTGGAATGAATGGAGTTGCCAGTGTTTATAGCATGTTGCCGCCACTGTTTCAGACAGTGCATGAGCAAACAGGGATGCTGCCACCGGCTTGGCTTGGCACATTGCCTAGTTCCAGTCAATCCACAGCTAACTAAAAAGTGTTTGTAATTACTTAATGTTAAGTTAAGCTATCCTAATCATTCTTCAAAAAGGTCTATATGGGTTTTTGCCTATATGAGCAGGGGCAGGTTTATAACTGAGTAATTAGAAGAATTGCTGGTAGTTTGAGGAGACACTAATTAAATTGAATATAGTATATGATGAGTAAACTGGTTTAGAAATTCTGGCCTTTTTCTTTTCCCCCTTCTCTCTATATATGAGGTGCAATTGCTTGATCTTACACATACGAATGCCCATATCTTTAAGGCTAGGGTGAGATATGGTGATCATGTTGGCAGTGTATTAAACTACCCAATTGAGAAGGCTTTGGGGGCCCCTTTTTTTTCAATAACCGGATGCCAAGGAAGTTTACGCGCACCTCAACTAATTTCGGGACCTTGAAGTTAACGACCAGACAAACCGTCCAGTGACCCAAGATTTGGAATGTTAACTTTCTCATGTCCACTTTGGGGCTTTGAGTCCTTCACCACTCGTTTGAGGATGGCAAAATGCCCAAATCGTTACAGGGAAGGTTTCTAGAGGAGCATTGACATATATGGGCGGTCGAGGGAACCAGATAATATTTAGGCCGGGTGTGAAAGTATCGACTTTGATTCACACCCAATCCGGTATGTGTGAAATTAGCTCAATTTCCTTAATCTTTTTCGTCGTTTCGAGTTGCTTCTTATTAATGAAGAGAAATACGTCGGTGTTCCCAATTAAATTTTTAGTACTATTTAGTAGGAGTAAACTTGACTTTTCCAACAAAATGGGCCAATCATCCAAGCTTCTCTTTGCTCTAGACCAGCCCAACTTGAACTTGACCACAAAGCCTCCTAATCGAACTCTCAGAAAATATATTTTGGGGACTAGTTTTTTATTTATCTGTGCTTGTAAATTATAGTACCCATCAAAAGGAAAGGAAAAGGTGTTTGGAAGAATCAAGAACTATTCAAATCCAAACAGCAAAGATACAAAGGATTGCGGTATTAGGAGCCACTTCACGTTTCCCATAAACACCAACCAAAGAGAGAGAGAGAGAGAGAGAGAGAGAGAGTCCCACTCTCCTCTTCTGACGGACGCATAATTACATGAGAACTCAGAGATCATAAAGATATCATCATAACATAGGAGTACTTTCTTTGTATATTTGCTTCTTTTTGGGATTCTCTCTTCTTCTTTTTTCCCGGGTGTTGGGTCGGCTTATCTGTACTTCAATTGGTTCTTTTTTATAGTCCGGTCAAAAATGAGTCATTCATGTCAGGATTAGAAAATTCATAAAAAATTAAATTTTATGACTTGACTCTAAAAATCGAATCCTGATCAATTATGTAAAAAGCAAAAACTCACTGGCCAACTGGACTAACTCTTCGGATTCTCTCACTGTATATCTTTCCCAAACCCAAAGCAACACTGCTCTCTCTATCTCTCTCTCCTTGCTACAAGAGATGGTCTCTCGGTCCAAATAGTGTGTAGAACACTATAACACCTCGCGTGCTCCATTGCTCACTCTTGGGAAACACACACACACACTCTCTCTCTCTCTCTCTCTCTCTCTCTGGATTTCAATATTGTTGAGTGTTTTTTAGAGTGTATTTATAGACCAACATTCCCTTTTGTTCCTGCCGAATGTTTCTTTATTTGTGTAGTAAGAGTTTGGAGACTTCCAACACCACCTTGAAGTATGCCCAGAATAAGCCAACAATGCCAATCAATGATCCGACTTTTTCACTAGCTAATTGGAGTTTTTTTTGTGTTTTCCTTTTCAGTCTTGTTATTGTCAGCCCATTGGACTGATGATAAGCACACTAGAAGATAAAGAAAATACGTATTTCTGTATACTTTTTATACCCTTTAATATACATTCACACAGCCACAATTGTCAGCCCATTGAGCTGATTTTAAAATTTTCCTTCCCCTATTGCGGATGTACGAAATCAATTTATCAATGCACTCCAATTTTTTGACATTTAGTGAATCTTTTATGTGTAATTTTTCACTAAAAGATAAAAATGGAGTGCATTTATCAAACAAAAATGAGTGAAAATCATTTTCTTTTATCAAACTAAAAAATAATAATAATAATTCCACCACTTTGTGGTAATTATATTCTAGCACCTTTAGTTCTTGTATTTAATTTCCCACTGCTCCTAATAAGGAATTTTAATTGGGCCCCCCTTAGGATTTTAAATTGGAGGGGCGAATTGAGAGAAAAATTATATCAACAACCCATAAAAGTTTATTTCTCCAAGCTTATTAATTGCGTCGGATTTTTCTATCGCAATTAAGATTAAAATATTAATAAGTTTCTTCCTTTCTAATCATTCTTTATAAAGGGAACACAACTTTAAGTGTGAACGATAATTTTGAAGTTAACTTCTGCACGCATTACTCGCGCGCGCCTAGACGCCAGTACAAATAAAAAGGAACAAGTGGACTTCCTCTCATATAACAAATGATCTTTCGAACGAGTTCAATAATACATTTGCAAGCTTGTTTGGTAAAGATTTCAAGAGAGAGCTTTTTAGAGTAATAAGTAGAGAAAAATAGAAGAAAAGAAAACAAAGTAACAAGTGTAAAAAAAAAAAACTTATTGAAACCGCCTGTGCTAAAAGAGAGAAAAGTTCAATGAATCCAAAGTGAAATAAGTCATAGAGTCCAAGCCAACTAGTCAAATTTCATTGAAGATGGAGTCGGGAATTCCTCATCTTCACACAAAAGGAAATTAATATAACTAATATTGCACCACGCACAAATTGAATTTCTTATTCCCTTAATTACTAATAATAAGGTCTTGTTCTGCTAAATACGTCAATTGGCTTATTTTTTTATCGTTATTCAAATTTTTTTCGTATTTGTTAAGTTTTCATCAATTTTTTGGAAATTATTGCATCGTCATGATAGGAGAAATTTTAAAAATAAAAAATTATGATCGAAATCTAATTTAACTTTTTTTGAATAAAGACGAAAAAAAATTGGTATACTCCCCCGACACTAGCTAGGCATTGGTGATGAACAAAACCAATTGGAATAGCACCGAAGAATCAACCAATCACCAACCTCCACGTCACGAAAAAGTTTCCTCCAACACACTCCACGTTAACATGACCCATGCCCCATCACAGTTGGGTCACTAATCCCCTTCTTACAGCACCCAAAAGATTTACCCCCCACAAAATTCTCTCTCTTCTCTCTCTCTCTCTCAATGGGACCAAGCAAAAAAATGGAGAGTGGTGATTGATTTGATCAGAACCCTTTACGTTCCCATGCACGCCACTGACCCACGCCTAAAATCTCATCAGATCAAAGCAGCTGCCATCCTCCTCTTGCACAACAGTATCTGAATCTGCTCCCCACGGTTATAACCGTGCACCACGGCAACACCCAAACTTATTCCTGTACAAAACGATGCAATCGATTAGATTTATTTATTTATTCCGTAATATAGTACTCCTCTAATAAACACTAGGGGGGTTACCAGTCAAACAATCTTTTCCGTTTGACGCAATCGTGACGGTCCCTATTGGCCTGCAACTACTACTGGAGATAGTACAAGTCACGCAATCCAACGGCTATCAATCAAATCCTCCAGATGATGCAAACCCCACCCTTTCAATGAAATGGCACCAATCTACTGTATCATTTGTTTTTTATGTGTTGAGATTAATTTATGCGCATCTTAATTAATTCTGAATCTAATCTTACCGTCTACTTTCAAAGAGTTTAATTAAAGCCGAAACAAAAAATTTGTATGAACTGATCTCAAAATAGTGGATAACACCTAAAAAGCTTAGAATACAAAACCTTTTTACTCCAAAGTTTCATGCCTCAACGATGACTGCTCTTGGGTTTTCGGTTCATCTAGGCCTCGTTTTGCTAAAGTTCATATTCTTTAAAGCCCCGTTTGATTACTTGATTTGGCCATGGGACTCGACTAATAATCCCTTCGAACTATTAATTCCTTGTTTGATAACACAAATGACTCCAGATTGTGAATTCTATGGGATGAGGAAGTTGGACTTTAGGAGATATTAGCAATACCCCTAGGAACTTGGTATTCATAGTCTAATCCTAACTCATTCTCATTACTAATTTCTTTTATCAATCAAATACCATCATCTAATCATATCCCAAACAAACATACTCATTATCAATCATTTCTCATTACCAATCTTAATCATAATCTCATCTTCTTACGAATCTCATTCATCTATTACTGTTATCAAACGGAGCCTAAGTACTTATTTTCTATTTACGAGATCAATTTTTTATAATACATCACATTTAATTCTAAGTATTTATTTATTTTAGCAAGCGAAACGTGTAATGTTAACTCTTGTTTGGATATGAGATTTTGGGGCTAGTTTACTTTTAATAATAATAGTGTGACGAGTATATCCCTCCTGCAAACTGCAGATCGAGCATGTAAAATTGGGGGGACTGCGGTCCAATCGAGTCTGACAGGGATATCTTATTTGTCCCAAACGAGTATCTTGTACGAAGTAGGAGTACTACAAATATTGATTACCCAAAATTGCATGGGGCGCATTTCGAATCCAATACTCAATTTTTGGAGCATTATTAATTTTAGTCATTTCTTGGTTTTGAGAGTATCTAAGGCCCCATTCCAGAACAGGAAAAAAGTTTAAAGAAGACAATTTCAAGTTAAAAAATTATGAGTTTGTTGAAATCTAAAAATATGTAATATGAATCTTGTTTGAAACATCTCATTGAGATCTTTTATACGGTGCAAAAAAAATTAAAAAATTAATTTTCTTTTACATTATTTTTGAGTTTGAAAATGTGAAATAAGATACTTATTTTTTAAAAAGGTTTTTGAAACGGGGCCTAAATACTGTAATACTCTCTCCGTCCCTATTTAAATTTCCATTACAGATTTGTTTTGTTTGTCATTTTCAATTATCTATATCTCTTAGCAATATACATTATGGATTGTTTGATAATATTTAATTATTTCTATAAAACAATAATTTTAAAAATATAATATACGTCGAGAGATATAAGTCATTAAAAATGACACGTAGAATCGTAATGGACACTTTAAAATGGATAGAGGGAGTATGTGTTTTATCAAAACTAGCCAACTCGATGTCATAGCCCATGAGCATTGAATAATTTTTGCAAATTCACCATCTATGTTTGCACTATATATTTTAATTTTCTTAAGTATATCATTTCTTTCCAACTCATCTTCCAAATCTTCGTCTATTTGAAAAGAAGAGTTTCGGTACTTCACTGATAAAGAATGAAATGAAATGATTACCCTCTATATTTTGATGAAACAAAATACTCACATAATAGAGGTCAAATGTTCTAAATTTTACGGTTATAGAAAGATTCATTTCATATTTAATTTCAGGATTCCAAAATAGTTGAGGTGCATATAAATTAACCTGACATCTTATATCAGACTTAGACATCCACGCTAATGAATAAGCTGTGCATATTTGTTAATTAGCGTGAACAACATGCAAATTTGACACCCAAAAATATTAGGGAAAATACTATCTTAACCATCCATAATCACAAATTATTCACACTAATGAATAAGGGAGTGTTCGGACAAATAAGCCACTTTTGCTTATTTTTTGTCTTTATTCAAAAAAATTTCGCATCACTTGGCTTACTGTCAATTTTTTGGGGATTATTGCATCCTCACGACGAGAGGAATCTAAAAAGTAAAATTTTTTGACTGAAATTCAATTTTTTTGAATAAAGACGAAACAAGTGGCTTATTGACTTATTTTTGTTTTTTGTGGATTTGTTTGGCTCATTTTTGGCGGGAAAGCCAATAGATTATTTAGAAGAACAAGCCCTAAGTTGTGAATGAAAAAATTGAAGATGCACAATTTATTTATTAGTGTGAACAATATGAGTACGCTATAGCTCTTACTCCTATTTTTCACATGAGATTAAATTCTTTACATCACCGGTGTAAATATTTATTTTCTCCAAATCAATTATATTACAACACGTTATTGAAACAGTGGTCTCAATTATTTGAACATAAGGACGTAATGCAATGTAATTGATTTGAAGGAAATAACCGGACGGTGTAAAGTTACTAATTTTTCTGCTTATATAAGTACTGGAAGTGGGCCTTCTTTGTTCCCCATGAATGCCCTTTTAAATCCACCCACCTCCGTTAAGTTTAATTCCACAGAACAAAAACACAAGACAATGAACCCCCACCACCACCTCCACCACCAACTGTTCCCGTTCATGCAAAGACCCGACCCGTTTCTCCTCAAACCCACCGACCCATTCCCTCTTCAAAACGAATTTCTTCCTCAAATCTTCTACCACCAACCACCACTCTTTGCTTCCCCCCACTCGCTCTCTCGGGTCTCAACCCAAACCCCACCCGACCCACCGACCCCTGCACCCGTTTCTCCCCACATGTCAGGGAGTTCTTTGGTCCCGCAGACTAATGAAGCTGAAAACCCACCGGTTCTAGAAGGAATCGCCGCCGTTGTCGGCCAACACGTGCTCTTTGGGAGCAATGCGAAACCGGGTCCTGACCCGGCCACGCATCGGACCGGGCCGGGCCAGCAAGGGGTCCAGGTGCAGAGGAGCTATAGGGGGGTGAGGAAGCGGCCGTGGGGCCGGTGGTCGGCGGAGATACGCGACCGGGTAGGGCGGTGCCGCCACTGGCTCGGCACGTTCGACACAGCGGAGGAGGCGGCGCGCGCCTACGACTCAGCGGCGAGGCGGCTGAGGGGGTCCAAGGCGCGCACCAACTTCGAGATCGCGCCGCCGTTCTCGCCGGGGACTTCTCCGACTTCTTCGTCCAGGGCGGAGAAGTCGAAGGAGAAGAACAAGAAGCAGAGGACGGCGGTGAATAACGGGAAGCCCTGCGTGGTGACCTCTGTTGCTCAGCTTTTCAGTTCAAATGCTCCTGCAGGTGTTATTGGCAGGGTTAATAATGTGGAGCTGGACTTGAAGCTTGGAGCTGTTGATTTCAGTGGTGAAGTTAATTAGAGTGATGAATCTTTGGCTCGTTTATTTTAGTTCTGCTAGGTAGGCTCATATAATACATATATGATCACTCTTTAATTACAACTACTAATATGTGTCTTTTTGTTATATATCCTATATAGTACTAGTATATATCTATCTAGAGAGAGAGAGAGAGAGAGATGGGTATGAAGGAAGAACATGCATGGGGAGGAAAGAGTGGTTTTTTTGTGGTTGTACTTCCATGTTAGTAGTAAAATCCTTGGCAGCTGCTGATATACTAGCTATGGAAAATGACAACATGCAGTAGAGTACTGTTATGGATTTGTAGTATCTTTTGATGTTGATGCTCTCTTTCTCTCTCCTCTCCCATCTGGTTTCTTTTCATGTTGAAATTGTTCACTGATTGTGCCAACTGCCAAGTCTTATGCGCAATTACTAGGAGTAATTTAGTAGTATTACGGTACTTATAAACTACTAGTGAGTAGTGGATGGGGAGAAGGCTGGATAAGGATTATTGTTCACCTTAAAGTTATGGGGAAAAAAAAAATGAAAAAGAGCTCATGTTATTATTATTATTGTGAGTTTGATCAATCAAAATACTTTGAAAACGAAAACTATGCACAAGCTCACGCCTTGTCATGCATGCAGTACTCTCTCACGCCCTCTCGCACTCAAATCCCACAGAACGCTGCCGCGTATATAGGGGGGCCATCTTTATTTTGCCTACAAGTGTATTTTGGTGATTCCCCAGTACCACGATATGTAGTATTACTTGTTCTTCTAAAAAAGTCAATGGCTTCACTTCCAAAATTGAGCCAAATAAACCCACATAAAAACGAAAATAAGCCAATGGTTTCGTCTTTATTCAAAACAAATTGGATTTCGGTCAAATTTTTTTACTTTTTAGATTTCTCTTGTCATGAGGATGCAATAATTCCCCAAAAATTGACAATAAGTCAAGTGATTGAAAAAAAATTTGAATAAGGACAAAAAATAAGCCAAACTGGCTTATTTAGAAGAACAAGCCATTGTCTCAATTTTGTGTTTATTTTCTGAGGCTGCATGTAAAATTTCATGGTCAAATGATCGCAACTAATTCTTTGTATCACCTACTAAGTCTCCGTTTTGGAATACGAAATAAATATTTTATTTTTTAAAAAGGAAATTTCAATCTAAAAATGATGGACTTATTAAAATATAAAAATATGCAATATAGATCTTATTTGAAAGATTTTATTGAGATCTTTACTACGGTGAAAAAAAATTAAAAAATTATTTTTTATTTACATTATTTTTAAGTTTGAAAATATGAAATAATTACTTATTTTTTAAGAAGATGTGCTGAAACGGACTCGAAGTACTACTATCTTTACTAGTACTCCTAGTTTATTTGTTCAAAACCTGGATGAATATCAACGCATTTTCCTCACGATTAATTTATTCAGATTTTAAATAAATGAATACTACTCCCTCCGTCCCATAATGTTTGGCACTTTCACTATTTCAGCCTCATGAAAAAGTTGACTATATCTTTTAATCCATAATATTTTTTATAAGTAATATAGATCTTGTTTGATAGATTTTAATTTATTCTATTAAACAAAGTTCAAAAAATCGCCTAAAATATTATGAATTGAAAGATATATGCAATTTAAAAACGGCACGCGTTCCTGAAAATGTCAAACATTATGTAACGGAGGGAGTATTACTCTAAGTTATAAGATGGTCTACAAAGTAGGGCCCCATTCCATCCCATCCCATCCCATCCCAAGACAAGTTTTGATTTTGATTTTGGAGCAATCTTTATGATTCGGAAATTTAATAATTACTACTCCTTATGATGGGAGCCAATGTTGTTGACGGCATTAATGATTTTGTTGATGGGAGGGTGTTTTCGGTATTGAAAAATTATTGATAGGTATGCAAGTAAAAATTTGTTGAGAAAAAGTTGTTGGTAAGAAAAACCTTATTAATGAAAACGATATGATAAAATGTTTAAAAAATTTTGTTAGTAAAAATAAGATAATCAAATACATTAAATTTTTAATATTTTTTTAGTAAAAACGGGGACTTCAGAGCTTAACTTTTGATGCTCAAAAAGCCTACATGTAGGTATCATCATCATCTCTAAGTACATTAATTACACTAGTAGTTGTACACTGTAATTCTTTATATAAAATGTCACGCGCTTCCACTTTAAGTTATTGCATTGCGTTCACGCTGTCAATTTTTGCTCTCACAAATTTTAATAGGTTGAGATGTGTTTTAAATACGCTTTCAGGTTTGCATTTGTGCATCCGCTCGCGAATGCAAATTATGTGACTTGGACGGCAAGTCTGAACAGAGGTAAGTATCTATGTAAACAATGGGGACGTCAAACCAGTTTTTTTTCGGGGGTTTCAAAAAGGCGCCCATAAATGGCGGGGCAACTTCGAGAGGATAATTTATACAGATTTTGCAAAAAAAAGAAAAAAAAGAAGAAGATAATTTAAGCTTGCAGTTAAAATGCATTTCATGTTAGCAAACGAAACGCGACTTTGTTAATTTGATGTTCGATGAAACTATTTTTTGCATATGAGACGTTTATTATTGTGAACTGTACAAAATGAATGATCTCGATTATTAATGTCAACTCGGAAATGAGATTCATGAGACCAGTATAGAGGAATTTTAGTGATTTGGATCTCCAAGAACATGCTCTAAAAATTCTATTTTAGAGGATTAAAGTAAGGCTTCTTCTTCTTCTTTTTTCCCGAAAAGTGAATTAATTAAGAGGATTTTACTATTTATCTTACTCCAATCATAAGTATATATCTCTACTTCCCATTAAATATTCTACTCCATATTTTTCACTTTTACTCCCATCATTGTCTATTTATACTCTCAATTTAATTAATTCTCTTTTTTTATATTAAAAAACTAGATTTGGAGCATCCCTTATTTTTTCTACCATACCCTATATCCTGTGTATCAAATTGCACCCCATTTTGCCAGGTTCTTTGTCTTTAATTTTTTTTTTTTGCATTTGTTAGTTTTGTTTCAAAATTCGTGTACTATTAATTTATTTTGATGAAAAGAATCAGAAAAGTAAAATTTTTTGGAAAAGTACACAATGATCGAAACTCATAATTTTTTGAATAAAGAAAATAAGCAACAAAGAAGGATTTTTTAGCTTATTTTCGTCTTTAATTAAAAAATTATGAATTTCGATAACCATTTTTACTTTCTGATTTCTCTTGTCGTGACGAATCAATAATTCACAAAAGTTTGATGAACAACTAATAAATGTGGGAAAAAATTGAATGAAGACAAAAAGGAGTGGGGGGGGGATTGATATTCACACTTCCTTTTTTGTTATCCACACTCTTTTTTTTTATTTTTTAATGTTGAAAATGTATATATATTTTTTATGCTAAAAGACCACACAAAAATAAAAAAGAAGTGAGTAAAAAAATAAAAGAAAAGAAGGGTAAATAGCAATTCTCTTTGAGATCGAAAACAGTGAAATGTTAGGTACAAGAGGAGCTGATCTTGGACGTTGGCAATGAAAGAAGGCGTGACAGAAGAGAGAGAGAGAGAGAGAGAGAGAGAGAGAGAGATTGGAGTGAAGATGAATTGAAGATGCTCTGGTTTCACTTAATAATGGTAGTTTGACTGGGGAGGTTTCTGACTAATGGTACTTACGCTAGATAGGGTGCAGCCAGCCGGGCCGGGCAGGGGTCTATCTATCGATTGCGATTTGATCCATGCACGAACAGTCGAACACAGAGTTCAGCTCAGTTTTGAGTGGTACACTGGGTACTGCAGTGGAGTACTCTACGGTACTCTATGCTATGTATGTCAATGAACCGGATTGAATCCAAATTTGGTAAATTCGAATTCGATAATGCCTGAGTCTAAGCTACTGTTTCGGATTATGCCAATAAAGCCCATACCTTTTTTTGTCACACGGTATAGTTAGCAGAGTTAGCGAGATGTGTTGTGTTAGTATAAGAGATGCAAGGACTATCCATAACTCTGACCCCAAACCACCCACAGTGGGTTAATATAAGAGATGTGTTGTGTCATTTTCTTTAGCTTAGGCCGTCAATAGGACTCGTAAGAAAAATACTACAACCGAACAAATACTTTACACAAACACTCACATTTATGTACGGGTCCTAAACATATACCCTGCAATCTCCATATAATTATGAGTGAGCTCCTCCTTTGGGAAGTCCACTGAGCTTTCATTAAGTTAAACAAAATGACAATTAAAAAATCATAAATTTCAATACGCTCTTTACACTTTTTTTATACACTTTATATACTTTGCACACGTTTCGATACACTTTTTAAATCTTAACAAAAGCCCACTGAACTCTTTTTAGGAGTAGCATTTTCCATGTTAGTGTGTGTTAAAGTGTTTATGTAAATACTAAATGCGTGTAGTTGTGGAAGAATTGCACTTATAAACTCTTAGCACCAAAATTTAGGCTAGTTTCTCAAAAAAAATGACAACTAGACCTTTTGTTTTGTATATTTTTTGCATTTGTTAGTTTTGCATCAAATTTTTGTGAATTATTAGTTCATCCCAACGAGAGGTACCGGAAAAGTAAAAGATTATGACTTCTAACACTTGCATTTTTTGTACTTTTTTTTTTGATATTTCCAAATATATTTGGATAAAAGTCATACTATTTTTTTTTTTTCCTTTTTTTTTTTGTTGAGACAAAATAATAATCCACAAAAGCTTGCCGCAAAACTACAAATGCAAAAAAAAATTGAATAAGAGCAAAAACAAAAGGTCAAATATTATATTTTTTTTGGAAACTAGACCTTATTGGGTACTCTATCGCAAGCTCATTCACAGGTGCACTTAATTTGCAGTTGCATTGTTCCAGGATCATTTGAATAATTTTAAGAATGATTGTGGTCACGCAGTTTTGAGTTGAAAATTAACCAATTTGCTAAGGCTGGTTTGGGTGTCGAGTAATTTCAAAATGGATCCAATAATTTCACTTGGAAACGAATTTTCTAAAAATGAAGCTTTCTCAAATTGGAGCTCTATTTGGACCGATACGAAACATGGTTGTGTGGTTATCTTATTTTATTTTGAAAAAGAAAAGACATGGTTGAAAATTTTCTAAATAAAACTTTCAAATGAAATTATATAAAGAAACAAATATATAAGTTTAGTCCAAAAGGTAATAGTATTCGTTATCATGCTACTTATTGGACCTGATGCTCGAATACAACGGATGTCAAACATTTCAAACCTTGAGACTACTGAAGTGTTTGCCCGATTGTTAACTTTAAGATCCCAAAAAGATCATCCACTTCGGGTCCCCGAAATTCGGTTATCAAGACAAAAAAACAAAAAAAAACAACTTTCATTATCCCTTGTCAGCATCTAAACCTAAACCGATACGCTTACATTTGTTTTGGGCTACAAAAAGCTTAAGCATAACCAAACTGAGTCGTTTTTAAGTGGGCTTGGCCTGACCCAGCCCACTTAAAAAACTATGACAACATTCACAGCTGTTTCAGCAGCACTTTGATTCCAGATTTTGAGTACATATGGAATATCAAATCAAACCTAGAACAAAGAATCTTACGACCCGACATTCGAATGTTTCGATCAAACGTAATTAACATCTCATTATCTACGACTAGTATACAATATATCTGTAAATATTTGTAAAAACGGGATAGAAGGCAAGCCAGTAGGCCTGCAGGAGTTTGGAAGTAAAATAATAAACCTACAAAACAATGTGGCCCGCAAAGCAGTAAGGATCTCTGTGTCACCCTCGGCACCTTTGCCAACACTTCCGCTTTCGGTTTGGGATGTGGTGAAGGTAATGTTGTTCTGCAACTAAAGTTACAACATCACCTTAATACAAGGTTAGACTTATTTTCACGTATGAATTCCCTCGATATATTTGTCTAAGAAAACAGATTACCACTTACCAAAAAAAAAAAAAAAAGAAAAGAAAAAGAAAACAGATTACCGGTTTATGCTTCATCTGTCTCAGCTAACTCTATTTATGACCTCTGAGTTGGAATTCTCAACGGGTATATTTAGATCAGGTAGCAGAAACTTATCCTCTTGATCTATGATTTCCTGCTTCAGCTTGGAAGGGCCGTTTGGGGAAAGAAGTAGTTCTTCATCGTGATCATCAATTCTGGCATCTGGTTGCAGGACTGAAGGAATGGGGTCACAAGATGCCAACTTTTGCCATCTTTGATCGGTGAGTCCTTCGAAAGATGCAATTGCTGTGACCCGTTCTGCTGCTTGCTGTGATTCCAAATCAAGCTGTAATAGAAGTGTTCCATACGTACAGTGAATATCAATGGACGGAAATACTGTGAGCTTAATGGGGGGAAAAAACGTGGATTTGCAATAGAAAAGCTCGAACTGAACATTTTCTCTACATCCTAAGGTGCAGGCCCAATGTGCAAGTCATGTCAGATCGCTCAATGGACTAGATTATGGGTTGCTGTTTAGAATTTAACCCTTATATTGGCTTCCAAGGATGATAAACAAATTTGTTTGTCAATAACAGATTAACAAGAAATACCTGATCCTTACCAACTAATGCAACATGAGATACCTGTACACTTACCCTGTGGTCCATTTTCAAGAATACACAAAGTATAGAATCTTTGTTAGGACTTGATTTCCAAACGAGTAAATAATCAAGCATAGGACGTGCAACTCTGCCAAATAGGCACTACATCCAAGTATATGCGTATGAACCAGATAAAGAAAGTGGAAAATGACAGCAAAATAGAATAAAAGCAATGACGAGAAAACCTAGACCAGCTGTGGAACTATTTTTTCTTGGGAAGTTTTACCGTCACTTACGTTTTGAAACAGAAATTATAATTTGTCACAAAATATACTGCCTTTGATTGTGTGCCTTCTTCAGATAAACAATTTGTGGTTGAGGAAAATCCTTTTGAGTTTTGACAGGTCAGAATTTCGAGATGATACTTTCGCTCAGATGAAGACAACGCTCGAGATTTAATAGGAGGAACTATAACTCGAGTATTTTGTAGGCTTGGTGGAAAAGTAATGCTACAGTGTCAGTGAGTGATTCATTTTAATAGAAGTACACAGAATTCATAGAGCAGAAGACTACAGCAATGCTTTAAGTGGTCAGGAAACTGATTCTAGTAACAACAAAGAACAGGATGGAGGAAAAGAGCCTCAAGTAATCTCACCCTCAATCTCTTCAAGCTTTCGTTTGTGGCTCTTTGTTTCTCTAGAGTGTCACGTAAAGTGTCCAATTCCTGCTTAGTCAGGGAAGGTAAAGTCAATGTTCATGTAATGCCAATTAGCAAAACATTCTAGGTGACTTGATAAATAGGGTTAAAACTTAAAACAGCATACCCTCTTTAATTGCCTTCTTTCCTTTAGAAGCAAGATCTCCTCCTCTTTGAGTTCAGGTAATGTCTGCACACAGCCATACGAATGCCGACACACAATTGATCAAACCAAGATAACAAAAAGAACGGCAAGGAAAACAACATGAACATAAAAACAACACAAAATTTACAAGACCACATTACTTAAACTATATGCTTCTGATGAATTATGTTGTAGCGATCAGAGGTACAAGAGAACTTCCATCAAGCTCATATGGATCAAATTTACCTTTTTCTTTCTTGACTTCTTATTGGAAGCAGTTCCACCTGCAGCAATAACCTGAACATACAAATCATAGAGATCCTCAAATAATAATCAGGTTCCCGTCTGTGAATAACTTGTAAAGTAAACATGATTAATGAAGTAACGAAGAAAGAGAAGTTATAATTAATGAAGACTTCATATTTACAGTTATTAAAAGAATCAGAAATGAGAATGGAAGCATGCATCATAATTGTACGAGGGAGATATATTGTTGGTGAGAAGGAAGAAGAGTCAAAACTCATATGGTGCTAAAATCTTGAACCTCAATGGTTATGGTTAATTACTTATTCCTCATATTATCTCCTTAATTGGTCGTCAGGGGCCAGCCCTAAACAATTGGGGCCTAATCAAACGAGCCATTCTCGTTTTACTTTTAGCTTTTTTAATAAGCAGAGCTATTTTTTAGTTGTCATTATTGTATTTTATTTTTAACGAAAAAACTATTAAGCACCATGTGTCTACATGAAATTCCCAAGTCATTGTGTGCAAAGTTTGCTAATAAGACAGACCCCCTTCAGGTATGTGGCCTTAGAAATTGGTCTCGAAGGTCATATGAGGCTGTACTATAACCAAACAACCAACTGGATTATCTTCTTAATGGGGTTTAAAGTCTTTATGGGTTTTTTATTTTTTATAAGTAGGTTTCTGGCCTAATAGACCCCTGCGCAATGGAGTGACTCTACTATAACCAAACAACCAACTGGGTTATCTTTCCAGTTAGGAGCTAATTTAGGAGACCGATCCCACCGTCTACGAACAGAAGACCAATAAAATCGGAGTAAAGCCTCGTATGGACTGTCCCAACAAAGAAATTGATAGCAGGTGAGCGTGAGTCTGAACCCAAGCCAATGGATTTTCAATGCCTTGTTTGTCAGGTGACTACAATCAACACCAACTCGGGTAAATCTTATATATGGGTACTAGTAAGTGTGGACAAAGGTTAAAGCACGAAAGCAGTAAAGGCCCTAAAGCCCAAATGCACCCTTGTTGATGCTTGCACAACCCGTTTATTATTGTGTGCACATTTGTGAATCGCAAATACGCGAAATACCTTCCCTTTTCCATTATAAAACACGTTGATTTTTTGATCTTAACTTTGTGCCAATGCGTTAATAAAATATTGCTCCGTTGTGCATACTACACACAATTTTAATTGGTAAAGTTTATTAGGTGAGACATATCAGCTAACAACCATAAAGTTGGGTGGCAAGATGGTCCCCACCTTAAAGATCCAAATGCAATTCTTAGTAATCTTGCACCAAAAAACAATCGCATACACTGTACCATTTCCCACTCCCTATCCTATATACTTAGTTCACATTACCAGTAACATAAAAGTAAAAGTAAACAGGTGACCCGTTCTGTTAAGGTTTTTATTTTTAACTACTTATTTTTTATTTTACGAGACAGTTCATTCTCTAATAAATATTTATTTCTCTTAGAAAAACGAGACCTCGAATGTTCTAATCCTCTAATCCTGAAAAATAAGTACTTATTTGAAACTCAATGAAAAGTGGAAACCTCTGATCCATTTTTTTTTTGCAGTAAACTCTCCCACTTTTGACTATGTCAGACAGAGGATCAGACCCGACTTTTGTATTTTTCTCCACAAATAACCAAACCCAAATGTTCGTCTTTTGCTTTGTCCTATGACACCCTATCCTATCCACATGATAAAAGTTTTTTGCGGTGCCTCGGGCACGGGCAATTCACGTGCCTATTGTACTGGTGGCATGAGCTGTGACCACAGGGAATCATTTCCCCTCACTAACTCTAATTTACTAATTTTTAATTTTTTTTTTCGGTAATTCTCTCACTAACTTAAAGGTGCACAACCACTAACAACTTCACAAGCCGAGCCAAAAATAAAAGAAACTAACAACTTCACACCAAACTCAACGCAGACCTAGTGCCACCGAAATTACTCTGGGACCAAATTGCCCCATGGAGTGTAGTTGAAAGTTCAACTAACAGGGAGGACCTTTTTGTCAATTGAGTAATACATATGGGCTACTCATGCGCCATGACGGACTAGTCATCCGACAGTTTCCGCGTCAACGTGCGAAAGAAGAATTGTGGAGTATTTTTTTGTTGACGGAGACGGAATTACCCATTCGGAAAGGGTGTTTTAGTCTTTTTCCAACTGGGCATGCCGCGAAACCACACGGTAATAAAAGAGGAATCGCGTTTCGCCTGGAGAGAGAGAGAGAGAGAGAGCGGAAAAGTGGTGAGAGGAAAACGTGATTGTGCATTCAATGGTCTGACCTTTTTGCGTTTGAGTAAAGACACGAAATTATAATACTATTCAATACCCATTAAAGCCGAGATGGTGGGTATTTTATCCGATGAAAGATGAAAGAAAAAAGCTTGTCCTTTTGTTCCATTTAAAATATTAATTACCAGAATTCGTGTATTTTTAAATCTCCAAAAATATAAAAATATAATGATAAAAAAAGTATATAAAAAAAAAAAAACGGATCCCCGAAAACGATGGCCGACCACCGGCGATTCGCCACCGGTTAAACTTAGTGAAATGGCAGAAATAGTCCTCGAGAACCACGAGACTTGGAGCGTGTGGATAGTAGAGCCGCAAATGAACTGAACTGTTATATAGAATGACATGTATTGGAAAACAGGTTTATAATCTTACTTCTAGTGGACGCCACCGGGGTAAATTTTGACGGTTCCAGGGGCATTTAAGGGAAAGCAAACCCATTAGTCCATGACACTAAAAAGTCGAGTGTCACGCATCGGGAAAGAGAACAGAATAAACGGAAAAGTGACTCCGACGGAAAAATCTGACACCGGAAAAGAGACCAGAAGAACACGAGGCAGAAAACACGGAAGCGAACCTTAGATCTGGTGGATTCCGGCCGCTTGGGAGGAGATTGGCTCGACTCCTCGAGACCATCGCCGCCGCCGCTGACGGAGGTGGCGCCGCTCCAGGAGAGAGGAGTCGTGGGGCTGGCCGTGGGCGTCGGCTTCTTCGCCTTCGGCTGGGGTATCGGCTTGGAACGTCGCTGCCTGACGCGCCACTCGAGCGGCAGCAAAGCCTTGGAGTTCTTCTCTCTCTTGGGCGGCGACGGCGTGGAGTGGTGGAGACACATCAGCAGGTCCACCACAACCGAGTCGTCATCCATGGCCAGTTTCACCCAATCGTTGTCACCCATTTTTTACTCTCTTTTCTGTGAAGATATCTGGAGATGGGAAGTGAAAAGGAGAGAGAGAGAGAGAGAGAGAACTGGTGGCGTAGGAAAACAGGATTGGAAGAGAGGGAGTTGTGTTTTAGTTGGGGGGTTATGTGGTTTTTAGATGCGAATAGAAAAACAATATACAACTAACCACAACCTCGACGACGTACAATTGAAAAGTCTTGCTGCAATTTATAACTGAAAGGAAAGGAGTACAATTTATAATTCAAACATAACATTATACACAATCTCTCACTTACATGTAGAGCTACACATACACCGTGGTCTCACATGTATATGAAGGATTGTGAATGGTATTGCATTTGAATTGTTGTGGATGTAACATTATTGTACCACAATTGCCTACGTTACACTGCATAATCGATAGCATAAGGACAACCACTTTGAAAATATCGTGCAATTCCACGTAATCGATTAAGGTCGATTGAATTGTGACCGGTAATTGTGTCCCTAGCATTACTAGCCACAACCCCGGCCACAATTGTCCACGAGACACTATATGATTGGTAATGAGAGAACAAATTGTTTGAGATCACTAAGCAAGTTCCGATCATGCAGTTCCACGTAAGCAATTGTTGTCGGATTGTGGTCCGTAAATCGCGCCTCTAGTATTGGCTAAAAAGCGTATGGTGCATGTGGATCCCATATATATGTAAAAGATTGTGTGTGACGTTGTGTTTTAATTATTATGCATGTAACATGGAGTCTAGGCTTGTTCGAGCCGTGGTGTACTTTTAGGGATCCTTGGTTTATAGGGGGGCCCACTACGAAAGCCGTGGCACTGACCGCATGCCTACTTTCATTTATAAGGAGGCTTTTTTTTATCCTTTTATGGAGTAGTATTATTCATACATCGAATGTTAAGTCTAACACGCGCCAAAGAGGCGAGTGGGATGGAACTGCTTCCGCATAAAAATGGTTACGCTGTCTGTATCGTTGAGTTGGGGGCCTCGGGACTGGAGTGGTTATTCTGTGTTCACGTGGCATTTCCATTCGTTGTCTTCAAAGTCTCAAGAGACGCTAAAAACAAACTCATCTCTCGTGTACAAAGTAGATGGCTCCATACAAATCCAAAATGAGAAAATCATTTTCCAGCAAAGCCGTATATAGTTGTTTACGGCGTTAATTGTAGCTGTTTGAAACTATTTTGGATGGTTCAAATTTTAACGAAACTTTTATAAGAAAATAAGCTTTTCTCCGAAAAAGTTTAATAAAAAATCGGACTGTCTATAATACTTTTGAATGATCGTGATCGATTGCTGTTGTAAAGAATCTAACCATGAATAAGTTCATCTAATTAAAAAAATATGCAAAATTGCACAATTACTTGCCCATGTCCACCCACACAGGGGTCGGTAGGCTATGTGAGCTCGCCCTTTATGTAAGCAAAGTGTGTGTAATTATTTGTTTGTCTGTGGTAGCAAGGCAAGGCTTGAGGCTCTCAATTTATGTTGTTGTAAATAGTCCATTTTCGGGATCTTACCAAGTTTGTTTAAATTGTTCGCTTTATATAATTCTTTGATAACTTGAATTATCAAAATACTTTTTGAGGAAAAAGAACTCAAGTACTTTAGATGAAATCCATTTTTATCCATTTTTCCGAATTTCGTGATTAAAAAAGTGATTAGGTGAAGTCACACCAAGAAAATATAAATTCCATAATACCGAATACAGTTAATATTAGCAGGTTTTGATTTTGACCTGACGGCAAAATCAAATTCATTCATGTACCCATTCTTGAATTAATTAGAGGGAAAATGATAGCCCATGACATATTTTGATAATTAATACCAGTCAAAGACATGCTGAAAATATTTATTAATGCTGAAAATGTCTTTAACGAGTATTAATTATTAAAACATGTCATTGACGTCATTTTCCCTTAATTTAGACCATAATAAAGTTTTTTGATTGTTAGGGTCCATGGACTTTCCGGGCAAAGCCCATACCATACTCACCCGGACCTTAACCGAACCCCTTTCCTCTCATATACTTGACGCGCACGTGTTCAGCAACATGTGGAGTATTTTCTGTTTATTTTTCACGCGCGAGTGGTTTCACTACGTGGTCACATGCTTTGCGTCTATAGTAAGTAAAAGCTTTCGGTGTGACCGTGTGAGTGGCTGCTGTACCAACGAAAATGGCCATAACTATACAGTAAAGATAGGAGTACAGCAAAGGCTTGTCCCGCAGCTGTGTACAAATTTTTTTTGCGTCCATTTCAGATTTTATAAAAATGATCAGGGTCATTTATTTTTTTTAAAATATTTTTTTAGGATCTTTGTAAAAGATCATCTTAATGTGATGTCGGTAAGGGTAATTACGAATCATCCAATTTTGCTTCAGAATTAAGGCTAAATTTTGAACCAAAATTGGATAATTCATAAGTGTCTTTTCTGATATCGGATTGAGATGTTTTTTACAAAGGGCCGTAAAAGAAATATTTTGAACTAAATGAGCGGTTCTGATCATTTTTGAGGGACTTGAGACGGATGCAAAAACTATTTGGACGAGACTACTGTACGGCCTTTGTTGTACCTGTAGCAACAATGAGACGTTTCCGTGGACATGGATCATTTTTTATTTGGTCAAAAATATTAAAGTTGTTTTCACTAACTCATAAGTCGTAGATGTATAGGTCAAGTGGAAATTAGAGGAGAAAAATGAAGAGAAAGAAGTTGTGGGTTAATGTGAACAACACAATAAAATACAATAAATTGTAAAACATCCCTAGCCACTGGAGCACTACTACAAAGTGTTTTGGCATGTTGGATTATCACTTTGGTTATAGATATGGAAATGGGGAAAAAAGGTTGTGGCTGCACGATTTTGATATTTGAGTTCCTTAGATGAGGCTTGATTAATTTTCAAATTTCAAAATTAACGACCAAATAAACATCTAATAAACACAATTCACAAGATTTGTCCCGAGCTCAGAACTACAAGTCCCTTATTTGTTATCATTGTCACGCTCAATCAAACCTTTTGCAAGATGGTTAAGGCTTGGGATTAGGAGATTACTTTCTCTTAAGATCTCAAGTTTGAAATTTCATTATTAATCAATATGTGTGTAAGGTTACCGGGACATTTGAGTTATAAAAAAAAAAAAAAAAAAAAAACCTACACAAGTTGATGTTGTTTGGTTTTGGACGGGTTGTTCAACGAATAACTGCCTCGTCTCTGGCTTACACTTTACAATATTTGTCCCCGTTGACCTTGCAAGTGGAGCTCTTGGGTTTATAAAATGTTTTGAAGCTCTTTACACTTAAAAAGGGTCAATGCTTCTAATATATGTATATTTTTACAAGATCATATATTTTTTCTCATTAATAAAAGAGCAAAATCGGCTTGGTTACATCTCTAACAAGTAAAGCATCAAGTTCGGGCGGAATACAACCCGATAAAAAGCAAAATTTCCCAGTTAAGGTAATTGGAAGCAAGCCATTGTGCCACTCTATTCTTGTCTCTGCAGCCCCCCACAAAAGACCAACTTCTAGTTATAGTTCAATTTCAAATGTCCTTCGCTATAGTTCAACTTCAATGTCTGGCTCAAAAACCACCTCTATAAGATACCTTTTCGCAGCAGCCATATGAGCGACATTGAGAGTCCAAGTCTCAATAGCAATGGCTGAAGAAACCGTAACTCTTCCAACCTTCCAAAACAGAGCCAATCCATCACTATCTTTGGCAATAATGCCAAATGAAGCAATGCTCCCGAGTAGGTCCGGGATTGTTTACTTTAGAACCTTGAAAAGTCGCTTGTAAATAATCGTTGCTCGTCAGATGCGCCATCTCAATAATGTCTTTAGGAATGCTTCTAATAGTTGAACCAAACACTTAAAAAGATTTTCGAACTCTTTTATATAAGATTTTTAAACTAATCAAACACTTAGAATGAAACCATTCAAGTTTTACATCACGGATAATAAGATTATTAGAAATCTGACATAATCCCAACTCTTAATTTCTAGTTTTTCTATCCATACATAGCCTAAACGTGGATAGCTCATTGATGTGAGTTGAGAAAGTCTAATAAACACCAAACCCCAAAAGAATTTCAACCTTTGTTTGGACAAAACTAGTGGGTATTATTGTTACCATCTTTATATTTGTTTCTAAGCTTTGTTCAGGTTCACATCAAATTATCATAATTAACCACTCGCAAATGAAACATGAGAGTAAAATACTTAGCAAAAGCCCCCCAAAAATCTACTAAGCACTAAAAAAAAGTTCAAAAAAAGATAATTTTCATTGTTTTTAGCGTCTCTAGGGTTGTCTTATCTGAATTTTTTTAAAGATTCTTCTTATGATTGGATACATTTTGATTTCTCTAGTTGTTTGGACTGGTTGCAAACCTATTTTCGTCCAAAAACACTTTTAGAGCCTGTCACACTCCTACGGGCCAGCATCACTGATAAGCCCATAATAATCGGGCTGGATAAGGCCCACATCGTACTCAAAAGTAGAAAATCGGATGGAAAAATCACGGCCAGGACGTGTTTTAATAATTAATACCCGTCAAGGACAAGCTAAGAACATTTCTTGTCCTTGACGGGTATTAATTATTAAAACACGTCTAATTATCAAATGTTCTTAACTTGTCCTTGACAGGTATTAATTATCAAAACACATCCTTAGCCGTCATTTTCCCAAATCGGATATCCAAGTTTACGAACTTAGTTATTAATGCTTTGTTCTTTTTATAATTCAAAAAGAATTTTTAAAAAAAATACCCCATTGATTCTCTATACTTTCAACATTTTTCTCTTTATTTTTCTCCACTTATTATTCTTATTATTTTTCAAAAAAATTTTAAAAACCAAACATAGCAATAATCTTTCAAAATGTCATTCTCTCTCGTACTCAATTCTCTTTTTATGCTTGCGTCCTCAATTTTCACACCGATAAATTTTAGTTTTTTTATTTATCCGCACTTATAAATTTTAGTTAAAGACGTTTTCGTACTTCGCCCCGCAGCTGCACTCACGAGCACATTATGTTAGTCCTAAGTAACGACTTACGAAGTTCCAAGAAACCGGATCGAATCCGTTTCAAACACCCGATTCATTCACTCAACCCGAACAGAGACCCTATCCACCACGGCGTCAATTCCAGTCATCTTCTCTCTGAAAATAAACCTCTAGGGCTTCCATAAACATCACTTCAGACCTCGCCCATGGCGGCGACAGCCATGTCCCTCCAACTCAGACCCAAACGCCGACCAATCGCAAACCCTAACTTCCTCCATTTCTTCTCATCATCAACCCCCTCAGACTCCACCAATGCCGATGACCAAAATACCCCACCACCACCACCACCACCACCACCACCACCACAATCTCCATTCTCTGCATACTTCAGCGACGTCAAAGCCAGCCTCAAACAAAACCCGCCGCCACCACCTCAGCCCCAGCACCGACAAGGCCAGTCTCTCGAAGAAATCCGCAAAAACCTCTCCCAGTTCCACCGCCCCTCCCCTGCACCTCCTCCACACGACAAATCCTCTCCCGCCGCGACGCCGCTGATCTCGTTTCAGGAGCTTTACAAGCGGAGGAGCGAGAATTCGACCATCCAAGCGAGTAATAAAGGCAGTGGGGGTGGGCCCTCGTTCGACGCCATCCGCGAGAGCTTACGTCAGCTCAAGATGAACAAGAGCAACAGCAACAATCAAATCAATAACAACCGGGATCCAATGTCGCTCAAGACGCTAGCGCAGGATTTGAATTTGCGGCCGGGCGGTCAGAACAATGTGATCGGTGGGACCGATCAGCGGCTGCCGGCGTCAGTGTTTGGGAAGGAGAAGGAGATGAGGGAGAAGGAGCGGGAATCGCCCGCGATGAGGACGAAGTTCGTGAGGGGTTACAGTTACGAGGAGTTAGGGAAGAAGTTGAGGATGTTGAGGCCGCCGGAGGGTAAGAGAGGGGGGGATTGGTTTTCGTTGGGGGAGTTGAATGAGAGGCTTATGAAGTTGAGGGAGGTGGAGGAGAAGGAGGAGAAGGTTGTCGGGTTTAGGTTCTCGGATTTGAGGCAGAGCCTCGTGAAGCTGCAGCTCTCGAGCGAAGAGAAGAGCAAGAAGCAAATATGTGAGTGAAAAAGTTTGTTGGGATGGTTGTTTTTGTCTAATTATCGACTTGTGAAAATTGCTGTCTTGGGTTAGTTATTGAATTTAATTAACAGGGCGGAAGTGAGTCAAGACTGAATTGAGTGTATCGTAATTGAATCTGTTGAGTTGCCTGCTGTTGTTTTTGTTATGATAAGAGCAAGTTCACCTGTTGGATGCCCAAATGGCGTTGCTAAGGCTATTATTTTGGCTTGCTACAATGTCAAAAAGTCAAAAAAATAGTAATTTTGTTGCACTGGTTCAGTGCCATTTTGGCACAATCTCAAATCCAGACCATTGGATAAAACTCATCTCATTTCTGAATGAAAATCAAATGAGTTGGATAAGTGGGAGAAATGGCAATGCCATCTTTGCCTCCCACACCACAGTGCAAGTAGTTTCTAAGGTACGTCTAAATACAATCTACATTTTAAAATCTATTAAGAAGATTCATTGTTGCAGCTCAGAGACTCGATGTCTTGGGCCAGCTTGGCGGAACTCCAAACTTTATGCTGTCACCACCAAAGGACCAGTTAGTTGAAAAGGCAAGTATTTCTTCTGTCTTATAGACAAGTTGTAATGTCCTTTTGTTTATTGTAAGCAATGACTTCATTTCAATATGTGCATTGAAATTCTCCTCAAATAACATCCTTATTGTATGTCTCACTCTTTCAGTCTCATTCTTCTGTGAAAGCGTGAGATACATCATTCTATGTTCAACAAATCTTGTCCATCCCTATACTGCAGTAACTTTCAAGTCCACCTCTGAAGAGGAGGATGTTTTAATGGTTTGAACCATTGTTTAAATTCTTCAGACTTTCTTTGTTACTCTGTTTGTGTGTCTGTTTTTTTTTTATTATACTCGTTTCATCAATATTCAGTGTGACAGTTCTCTAAGGGGTAGCAAGTTTTGTATGGGCAAAGTTTTGCTTAGATAGTTAGCATGCTTATAAATTGCACTGGTTTTGCTTCAAACACTGTCTATTTGTGATTGACAGTGATCATCAAGTTTTGTCGGACCCTGATAGCAGAGGTCCGCTATTGGCTTGTACTAAAACATACTTGGGTTTCCAATAAGCAAAGGACTATTTTTCAGGTCTTGAGCTGAAGCATTGCACAAGGCACTTGAGCTTAACTGTTATGTCTTACTTCTTTGCTGCGGTCCATAGCAGTGCCATTCTGCTGTCAATTTATCCTGCACTTGATAATTCTAGGGCTATGCACTTGGGGACCAATCCTTTGTTCAGTGTGTGCTCTGAGCACATAGCAGTTGACGGATCCCTTGGATGATAACAGAGACCGAATCATTATTAGACATCTGATCTGCATGAAAACTGTTGTGTTTATATATGTCCATGTTGTGCTTCCTATAGTTGAAGCGGTTGATCTTTTGCCAAAACTTTGGATGGAAATGTACTGCATTTGAGCATTGTATTGTTTAGTTTTAAATGGAGTTGTTTGAGCATTTCTAACCTTAGTTTTAATATTGTTTTGTGCAGTATTTCCATCCAGATAACATGTCGTCTTCGGAGAAAATGAAACTGGAGCTTCAAAAAGTGAGAGATGAATTCAAAATGTCTGAGTCAGACTGTGGATCTGCTCGTGTTCAAGGTACTTTATGCTTGATTTTTTTTTTCTTAAGGTTTTACGTCTGTTGAAGATTTTAGATAAATTGGTGCACGGTAAGCTTATATGAGTCTATTGGTTCCTGTCTTCTTGTTCTCAACTCGAAGAGCTAGACAGGAAATCCATTCCCTTTAAAAGACTCAAATAAAAAATAAAGCAGTTATCTCTGTGTGTAGTTTTCTGAATGAATGCAAGATGGGGTCTGTGTTCAGTGATTCTTATTTTGTAGGGAAATAGGTCTAAGGTGTCCGTCGAGAAGAAGCATTCTCTTATCTTATATAGGATAAGTATGTATATAAGCGGCTATTATGTTTATCCCTTTGTTTCCTGTTCCTGCTAGCCCAAGGGTTCAAACCGTGACAAGGAACCAAGTGCCCCACTTGATATTCTGGCCAACCCCTTCCTCTCTTTCTCTTACCCCTCCTATCCAAAGAAACTTTCCCAGTTGTAGTAGCAGTTCTCCTCCCTTCCATCGAGCTTTCTCCCGCTTAATTTAATAGGGCCTTTAGTGGATTGGTTTTAATTCGGACAACTCGATCGCTTCTTCCTTTGCTGGAACTGCCATCTTTGCTGCTCTCGTCTTCTGAATTCGTACCTTTCAATAGCCCCCAGTCTAGAAGCCCTAATGTTGTAAGGCACGTGACTGCATTCCTAAATTCGATCTCTGCTTCCCTCACTGATTCCCAAACTGAACTGCTAACGATACTGGAAGTGGACCTATATGGTCTAGCCAAGAGAAGAGGGAGTTCCCTGTTTGTATCCTCTAATCCCAAGACTTTCTTCCACCTTTGATAGCCTGGAGATAGTGCATTAGCCTCCGTTGACCCTGAAGTTGCATAAAAGATGAAACTATTCGCTCCGTGCCTACGCCTTCTTCCTCTATGTGCTATGAAGCACCGACACTTTTAGAGGTTGACGTATTGCAGTGTTGGACACGGAGACACGGTGGGGACACGTGGGGAAACGTATGGGACAAGTGGCGTGTCCCATAATTTAATTTAAATTTTTGAGGGGGACACGGGGGGACACCGATGGGGACACAGCAGGGGGTCTAAGTGTAATTTTTTTTAAAATTGGGGACATTGTAATTTTTCAAAAAAAATTTGGGGGTCAAACTTGAATTTTTCAGTAGGGTTGTATTGAACTTATGGATGTCTTGTTTTGTTTGAATGGTATTGGAACTATGGATTTTTCATTTTGTCTACATTTTGCCATTTAAACTTGGAAAAAAATTGAAATAAATAAATATACACGTGGCGTGTCCCCTGCTGTGTCCATGTCCCCATTTTTTTAGAATTCGTGTGTCCCCGTATCCGTGTCTGTGTTAGTATCCGTGCATCATAGTTTATGTGCTAATAGCTAATCAACAAGTTATGTATGCTTTCGGGCAAAAATAAGAAATGTTTCTTTTTGTGCTTGTGCAAACAAGGGTTAATTTCCTTAATGAGTTGCAGGAGTCTACTAAAAGAGTACTCTCTCATGCCCAATACCCATCACTTCACTCACTTGAGAAAAGGTTAACAAGGTCTTAGTGAGCAGAGGATAGGGATAAGATCAAATATCTCTCTTCACTGCTCCGATCCGAGAGGGAACTCATTTTCATTCAGAAGGATGCTAAAAATCCTCTAAACTGAAGCAATTAAGTTTCCCCCGAGAACTAAACCCCGGAGGAGAATAAGAGCTGGAGGGGCCCTGAGTGATAACCTCATTAAATGCTCTTTCAAGAATGACCCAATGTGTCTTGCCTTAAGGACTTATATGAAAGACTCCTATTACTAACAGCCTTTTAAGGCAGACTTGTTTGTATGAGAATTCAAAGAAGGCACATTTTTGTCTTGCTCTTACTCTTCTTAGTACCCTAAGCAGTAGTCCTTGATCTACTATTAGCAGCTAAAGGAAGTATGATTTAGTTCTATTGAGATAGTAGAGTTGGACTAATTAATTTGGCTTAAAGGTATCTCTGTAGTTCCTCATCTCGCCATTCTTGACTTTAGGAAGTAAATTGTTTTATATGCAAAAAAACAAAGATATTCATTCGCTTCGTCTAAATCTATAGAGAAGACGAACAGACAAGAAGCTACAACTGATAGGATCTTCCTCGTCTTGTCTTAGAGTAGGAACTGCATTCGCCTAGCTACAGGCTTGATCAATATAATGGAGGTCTACCTTCTTCTAGCTTGTTCTAACCCCTACAGGAGCCACATCTAGCTCTATGAATCAAACTCTTCCTTTGATCACTTGAAGAGAAACTATCCTTTTGACTAGCTACCTGTATGGAGCAACAGCAAGATCTAATATATTCTTATCTAGCCTAGTGTGCTATAAACCTTAGGAACTACCAGTAAAGAGAAAGCTTAGAGAGCTTGCAGGCAAGGAAAGGAGAAAGACTGACTATCAGTGGCTAGGAAAGAGATTCATGGAGATGATTGGTTATCATTTATCCTACTTCAACCATCCTACAGGGAAAAAAGGGGGACTAAGGGGAAATCCCTTTCCAACGAAAAGTTGCTCCCTATCCCAACTCACAAAGGAAAGAAGAAAGCCACTCATCTATGCCTTTCCGTCCTTGCGTCCTTGTATTCCGTTTGTTCTTACTGAGCTAGCGAATCAAAAGTCTTTCCTTCTGGGGTTAGGCCCAGCATTCCTTTCTTTCGTTGTGGATCCCCTTCCCCTTTCTTATTTCGAATATCTCTTTGGCTACCAACTCAAAGAGTAAAGTGGTGGTAAGATATTGAGGGGTCCGGCTCCCTCTTAGAGCTTTGAACTGACTGGACTGAGGAATTGTTCTGTTGGTTGTTCAATACTCCAATCAATCAATCTCGTCCAACCCATCCATGGAGAGGAGGGAGAAGTCTCTGCCATCTGCAGCGAAGGAAGGATAAGCAATGGGCCGAATGATTTATATATTTGTTTCTTCCACTGCTAGTCCTCTATCGTAGGCTCGCAGCAGATCAAGTCTAATACTCTGCGCCGGGGATTGGAAACAACCACCAGGAAATAACAACCCGCCGCACGAACAAGATCCCCTAAATGATCATAGGAGTTGTTATAACAACATGCGTCCAATCCGGAGGTGATGACCACAGGAAGGAGCTAGAGGCGAAATAAAAGTATAAACGGGGGGTCACGTGCTCCTCCCTGAGAGAAATCCGATCTAACATCTGAATGTTGAAAACTTCCGTATATTCAGTTGTTCAATCTGTGGGTGCTTTGAAAAAGCTTTATTCTTGCGTAGACATGATTTGACAAAAGGATCCATATTTGGAAGAAACGGAATAAACAGAATCCACAGAGTCTACTGATGCATCTATACTATTAAGTTGAGAGAAAGAGAGATGGGATTGCTGCTTCCACGGCTGTCTTCATTTGGTCAAATGAATCAGACAGTGACTTGGAGTCCAGTCTCGAGAGATAGCACCATTGAGTCGTCAAGCCAGCTTCTCCCAAGAATTGTGGGTGAATCAAGGGCTTTACTATTTCAGGCTTTCCGTGATTCTATTATGGCATGGCTATACTGTTATTAGGATTACCCAATGCCCATTAACCAATGCCCAAAGGTTCATCACCATCGAGAGATCAGGCAATTTTAAACATTAACTTAGAATGATGTATTTACTATCAAGGGTTCTTCTATAGTCAGCCCTATGGGCAGACAATGGGAAATACCACTATCTATTATTTTATAATTTAAATCCACGTGTCACATTGTTGTTTCTTCCAGTACCGCAGTTGAGTTTTCTACTTTTTACTTTGTCAGATTTACTTTAGTATTTTGTCTAAATACCTCCTTTGCCCTTGGCAACTCATCTCTATTTTTTGCTCTTACAAATTCAAGGCTAGTTTCTGACGAAAAAAAAAAAAAAATTCCCAGATACTTTTTGCCCTTTTTTTATTTTTATTTTTTATAACTTAGATTATATGTCCGAACTAGTTTACGCGCATCTCAATTAATTTTGAGATTCCGATTCTAGCGTTCACTTGTTGGGAGCCCAATGAAAATCGGAGCAGATTGCTCTATATGCTCCATATGAACTGGCCCCAAAAGAGTTGAAAAATCCGCACGTGTAGCACACTATAATCAGCCCTTTAGGCTGACTTTAGAATTTGCTCAACAAATTAAATGTTCCAATTATGAATCCGTTTGAACTAATGTGAAGATCTTATTTCTCTTATCATTTTATCCTTAAGGATCATAATTAATTTTTGGCTCTAGGGCTCTCGTTAGTTAGTCCTAAGAGATATTTGATTCTACGATTTTCTTAGAGCTAATTAACAAGAGTCCTACAGTCAAAAATTAATTATGACCATTTAGGATAAAATGATTAAAAAAATAAAATGATTGCACTGGATCAAATGGATTGAAAATTAGATCATTTAATTTTTTTTTTCGGCTTTCCCCCAAACTCCTACCCATTTCAGCCCCAAAACGACACAGTTTTGAGGCGCCACAACCCCCTGAAATTTCCATATGGAACTGTGGGATTGAGTTCCCAGAATCAGTCGAGGTGCGCGTAAAGTGACGTGGACACCTGAGTTATTAAAAAGGAAAAAAAAAGGCAAAGTTCACCGTTTGAAATGGAAAAGGAATTAAAGTAAAAAAAGAGAGGGAAAGTTACGCACTTTTGTGGAGAAAGTGTGCCCCAATGCTAGTTTTGTTATTTAAAGGTAGGAGAGGGTTATTTCTGTCATTTAAAGGTAGACCACTTACCTGCCACATGCAATCAGAGTCATCAGACGAAGTACAAAATTAAAAAAGGCAATGGACCCACTTATAATCAGCCCTTTGGGCTGACGGTAGATTAAGCGTATTATCAATGGCTGACGAACCACCCACTTGTGTTTGTTTACTGCATTAAGATTTCAATCTCGCCTGCATGCAAGGCATGTCTTATCTCGTGGATCTGGAAAGACGGTCCTACTTATCCTCTTGCGCTTATGCTTCTATTTCAGCGTATTTAGTCTATGTTTATTCTTCTGCCTTTGACTCTTTCCATTTTACGTACTTGCTTGTGGAAAATAATTTTGTATAACTTGGTGCATGGTGCCTTTAACCCACCACACTCGTGAACAACCCCTGCCTCAGTTCCTTCTGTTTCAAATTACATAGTTGCACATGGAAAATAGTTTCGGAAATAAAATTGGAGATTGCTTCCATCTCTGTGTGTGCGCGCCTGTGTGTTTCGGTCAAAAATCATAATCTTTTACCTCGAACAGTGAAGAATTTCTTTCACACGATGTTCTTAAACTACTTGAATTAAAAGAGAGGCCTGAAATGCAGAGATGTTTCCCTCAGGTTGCAATTTGATTTTGTGTCGAAAACAATGTTTCTTGGTCAGTAGCGTTTGTCTTGTTGCCACTTCTTTTTCTTCTGTAATGGGCTGATATTTAGTTATGCTGTGATTCAGTGTCCATAGATTGTTTGTCACGGGCTCAACTCTTGAGTATAAACTATAAAAAGTAACTCCCTAACTTTTTCTTTTTGTTGCAGTGGCACAACTGACGACTAAGATCAAACACCTGTCCACGGCTTTAGACAAGAAGGTGATATGTGGATCAAATTTCTCTATTTTCATTTTTCGTTTTGGATTAACTCAGTGGATCTTATACAAAGTTGTCCACTGCATCTCTCGCCTATGCTGTACATTGCTGCTGTATATAATACTTTTTAGAAGGGGTGATATGGGATACGTCACTAGGTAGTGAGCCATTTTGTGGTCTTAATAAGAGCTTAAGCAAATGTAACTTAAACCTCCTGTATCGCATTGATCTTTGATAAATTCTTTTAAGTTCTGGACTAAAGATTGAATCATAGAATCAATGAGTTTATTGGCAAATGCGCTTCTCACAGGACGTTGACTTGTTTTCACTGTTTCACTTTCACCAGAGGATGTAATCAATTTTCATGTGCGCATGTTATTCTGATGACGCTAGCATTCTGATTACCTTGCTGTAGTTTTCTTCTGTATGGCAGTAATTGTTTAAGTGTAATTTTGTATGTGGAAATAATATATCCTGAGTCTTTCGATATAATTCTCGCAGTATAGCACATTCTAATCGCTGCGTGAATTTCTTTCTTTTTATCTTCACATTCGTAGAGTTTCACGGATTTTGATATTTCCTCAAAGAAAATTATCAGTTCTTTGACATTAGACAATGGAACAACTCTCGCCTCTTCTCTGTTTGTGACTACGTTATCCATCTCTACCTTCCCTTCTGTTACTGATTTGATGACAAGGTTCTAATTCTGATTGATTTTTATAGGACAAACACTCTCGGAAGGGTCTCCAAGCAATGGTCCAAAGGAGGAAGAAGTTATTGAAGTATCTAAGAAGAACTGATTGGGATTCCTATTGCCTTGTTCTTTCTAAACTTGGTCTCAGGGACAACCCTGATTTTAAAATTTTGACATACCCCAAAAAAACCGCTTAATCATAAGAACTATAGAATCATCTGTAGTATTTCGTCAAGTGGAATCATCTGTATCTCTTCCATCTTAGATTGGAGATACAGTTAGTGGAATTGTTGTGATTTGTACCCAAACTGGATTTTTGAATGCTACAATAAGAGAATGCCAAAATTGCTCGAGCAGCTGTCTGAGTATATTGCATCTACTTTTCTTTGATAGACCCGAATAATGTTACTATTGGATATCCACAACCTAGACGGTACGTCAAATCCGGTAATTTACTTTATAACAGTTTCATAGATGTATAATTAGGAACCTCGATGTTTATGCCACGGAGCATGCTTTTTCAAGAATGATAACATCTGATCTTCAGATCTTCTGATACTTTTAGCCAATGCTTTTTGTAACCCCCCCAAAGAAAACGAGTTTCCAATTCCAAAACATCGGGTTTTATAGCGAGTTGACAAAAATGCTAGTAACACGTTGATGTAGGTATTCATTTGTACATAGGGGTTCACACCGCCGGAATTTGATCTGTAGGATTTCCATCAAAAGTACATAGGTACATGTGAAAATTAATCAGAATTTAGCTATATTCTGGTTCAGTTCTTGGTTATACCATGTTAGAATCAAAACACGGCGGCCAAAAAAAACACAGAATTGCTAAGTTGTTTGTAAGGAATAGCCCACAAATGGTACATCCTCTTTGAGACTTGTGAGATAAACAAATCGATGTTTGCAGCGTTGCTCTTTTATGTTTAGGAAGTAGGGACTCAATTGAGATGAAAGCAAAAGAAAAAAAAAAAACTTTCCATTTTCTTTCACAAATAACTCTCTCTTGTGCAGCAATCCCAAATTCTGGACTGTTGGCCAAGTCTATTTTCCATATTCCACAGCACATTCACATGAGATAAGCTAAACCCAAATAGTAAAAGCAATACAGAAATCTAGGATGTGAGATCAATCCATGGGCAAGGCTTTAAAAAAAAAAAAAAAAAAACCTGAAAAAAGACAACCACCTTAGCAAAGAAATTGCTATCCATTACTATTCGTAGAATTAACAATTAGTTTAAACCGACCACATAATAAACTGTTAAAATTTGAAAATGAAGTTGTTTCAGTCTTAGACATTTATCTTCCTTGTTTCATTCTTAGTTGGATGGTTTTGGTGTTTCCTTTATCATTGTTTTCGGATGGATATCTGTAGATGCCGTATGGCTTCTTTGAAGTGTTATAAATCGTGTTCAGATAAAAAGAAAGAAAGAAGAGTTTGAGATAAAAGAAATTCTGTTAAGTAGAATAGGAAACCCAGAATAGCTTGGTTTAGTTTAGATGGCAGGAATCTTGAGTAGGAATGAGAATGTGATACTATACTTCCATGATTTTGACATTTGGAAGGAACATGAACAGAAATGTGATGCCACACTCTTAGGATTCCTATGTTTGAGAGAGACAGGAATATGATTGTGATTCCTAACGACATATCCGACCAGGAATCACATTACCAGATTGAGTGAGAATCTGATCCCTCTCTTACCTCATGTGAATCTTATATTCCTAGCTCAATCAATAAAAAAAAGAAGGAAATATCGACTTTGATAAATTTCCAAAAAAACTGATTCTTGCATAAGATTAGTGAACGGAATGAAATTACTTCATGTATTGTATTCCTAGGAATTTCATTAATAGAAACCAGATTCCTATTCCCACTTAATAAAATTTCTGAGAATTTGATTCCTAGTAAATCACATTCCTATTCCTACTGAAGATTCTGGTAATCCAAACTGAGCCTGAAGGAATTATGGCTCCCTGTGGTCTTTATTTAATTTAAATAAAAACTTCCTCAAATAGCAAGTCCGATAGGACCCGGGATCTTCTATCTGTATTACTCCAATTTTAACAAGTTCCTGAGATAACTCTATCCTACATTGCCCTCCTCTTGTATTCTATGTTAGACACTCTGGAACTTCGTATATCCTGTATTTAATTTTGATATGGTGAGTTCCAAATATTTTTGGAAGAGGAACCCTTTCAAATGCTTAATCTCAGGACATGACTTCACAATTTCTGCAAGTTCGCACTGAAAGACTTCCATCAGTTTTTTTGTTTTTTTTGTTTTACTATCCTGCGGCTGAAATTATACGAAAACAAAGGTAGAACAACTAATGGGTACAGGTAACCTGGTACCTCTAAGAGAGACCTATAAATACAACATGGATCAATGTGTTAGTAGCTATCCTTTTATGAGTTAGGAACTCATTGACATGAAAGCAAAATACCTTTCCCATTGTCTTTCACAAATAACAATGTAATACGAATTTAAGATGCATCAACCCCAGCTTGTGTTAGCCTAGTTTGAGTGTTGTACTCCATATAACATGAACTAGGGATGGTACTATGCAGTGGTGTGTGCTATCCTTTTTTCTCTTTCTTGTATTTTCTATCATTATCTCGCTAATCAAAATTTAAATTACCCCCTAATTCATTGAATGATTATAGGTGAAAAATCAGGGTTCTCTAATAATCCGTAAAAACCCTAATAGTATGAAAGTGAATCACTAATTAATACTCCACTATCAATAAAAACTACGCCAGCAATCAATCACATAACACAAAGATATACGTGGAAAACCCCAGAATGGGTAAAAATCACGGGAAGGAATCAAATCACTATAATCATTGTGCAGTTACAGATATACCTATCCAAACGAAGTAAATCCTTACACCGTTCTAAGTACTACCTACCGAGTCACACGTACACCACACCCACCCAGTGATCTTGATCGCCAATGGCCTTGAGTCCACAAGCCTTCCAATAAACTCAGAGAAATCCCTTCACGAATAGCACACAAATAAACCCGTTGCTTCCATCTTTTCTTCGTACAGCCGCCACCCTTTTTCTTATAAGCCGAGAATATAGTAAATGTGTAGTATGTGGCTGCCTTTTCTTTTTCCGAAACTTTCCCTTTTATAAGGTTATAGTCCAAAACCTAGGAAGAAAAGGCCATGTCCATCTTTAAACCTCTTATTTTAGCCTCTTTTTTATTACATTACTTTTCTTTTAAAAATCGGTAGGTTCCGATTGATACCCAGGTCAATTCCTCCATCGACCTCTCTTCGCCAAAAAATCATCCCGCAAAAGTCAACGTCCTTTTTTATCCGAACGCTCACTCTCAATTACAAATAATAGTGATTCCTTCCACTCTAATCCTATACAGGCTCACTAGCTTATAAGAAATAATTAAATATACAACTCGATATAAAATATGTGTTTTGTTATATGGAATTACCAATACACACTTCGGAATTTGGTCCGTACAATAGGTTATAAGAGTTGCCCTGTATTGTCCTATGATCGATGATGACCTGACTCGATTTTAAGGAAGATAACATTTTTACTCCCTACTTTGTTGGATGATTATATTTTGAAGATCTCTGAAATTTTTATTCGTCACATGTTCTCATGAAAAGTAGTCTTGTAGTACTATTTAGTATAGCTGTTGATAGATACATATCGATTGAATTTCCGAAGTACCAAAAAAAAAGGGACACATATCGATTAGTGAAATTAATTCCCTGGTTATAACTCGTGGAACAAAACTTTGGTGCATCTAGATGATCAAACGAAACAACATTTTAGTACAAACACAGTGAAAAATGGAAAAATTGAATTAGATAGGACTGAACAAAATTAAAGCAACACCAACTGGTGCTTTGTCTCATTTTCATTCATTCACCAAGAAAAGCACTATAAGGATTTGGTAGTAAAGCCAATCTTCCATGGCTTGGTTGATCTGATTATTTGTTGTCGTTGCCACGGTATGACAAGGTAACATTGTAGTAGCTCCATTGATTTGGCTGTAGACATTGGCTCGGTTGGGCTTGTCAAAGTCGAGGGTTTGATTCTCCCAGTAACGATTTTATTCAAAATACTTCTTTTCGTTGTATTAGTCTCGTTTAGAGGTCAGAGATTAGAGATATGCGGCGTGCAACCACTATATCCTTGATCATCAATTTATCATTCAGACGTTGTGTAAAACTCCGATCCAATTATCTAACTCGATTAGTCCTTTCCAAATTCATGACAAAATCATCTTGAATGAGTCTTCAAAGCTTCATTTCTAAATGTAAATTCTGAAAGCGCAAGTCATCATTCATTTGCAAGGACTGAGAAAGTGATTGCGGTTAAAGGCAGAAAAACCGCGGAGCTCTATGGATACAATGCTAGCAGGGAATGCATCAGCATAAGTCTCATATTTTCATCGTAGGACATGCACGTAACAAAGTCATAACCCCATGGATGCTGAGACCACAGTCAACGAGTAGCTTGAGCTTCTTCAATGGGGATGCCAGCTTTTGCAATGGAAACATACAAGTCTTTCTTGATCATCAGAACTTCTGGAACTTTGGCCAATGCTTTTTCCACACCACCAACAAAAACAAAACCATGTTCCAATTCCTACACGTCCGAGTTCTATTATAAGGTGAAAAATAGTAGTACGCAACCCTCGGCCTTGAAGGTTACGCGACATTGCCTCTATCCCCGCATCAGTAACAAACTGATCTGATAATTTAGGATACATAACTTTCTGTGGTCCAAACATGTTCCTGTTGCGTTGGATGTCTAGCTCTTCAAGTCGTGGAAAAGCATCAGCTATAGGAACAAGATCTATATCTCGAAGTGAGTCAAATTCACTGCATCTTAAAATCTTCAAATTGTTCATGGTGGAACTCAATCTCCTAAAGGTATCCGCAGATGGACAAATTGGAAAACGATCGAAACAGAGAGATTGAAGATCGAAACCCAAATAGGCAATTTTCAATACGGGGTAGTTGACGTCTGATTTGGCCCTATAGAGAGAAAGCTCCATCTCTTCGAGGTTTTTGAATCTTTCAGGGCTCTGCATAAGGCCTCGCACCCATAGATGTAGAACACATCGGCATTGGCAACAAATTTACGTCGAATTTTATTGGTGATTGAGAGGAATTGCCTACAGACCAACGAAGGGAATCGTAAATCGCGATAGTCGTTGTGGTCGAGTGCTAGGCGATTCAGTATTGATTCCCACAATTCTTCAGGCAGTTCCTTGCATCTCTCTTTCATGTTTTCCGATAAGAACAGTGAAAAAAACGCAACCTTTCAGTTGGGTTTCTGGTCTACGCAACCTTTCAGTTGGGTGTTCTGGTCTACAAAGTAGAGATACAAGATTGATGGTTATTGGGTAGATCGATGTGCAAAACGCAAACCTGTATGGCAATAGCGGGTAATGGTAAAACGTTTCCCAGTAGAACTCTGTTCTGTATTAGGCAAGGGAATTTCCTAGTGCTAGTGGCATTTTATTTCCTCACTAATTCTATCCTAACCTTACATCATCAGCGTGATTATTTTGAAAGATGCACGAAATGGGGGCGGGTGTGGGGGAGCGGAGGCACGGTTGGGAGTGCCTAAGAGTATCCACAATGGCATAACCAAAAGTGCTAGATTTTTAGTGTCTAAGAGTGTCCACAATGGCATAACCAAAAGTGCTAAGTTTTTAAAGTTAACAATATTGATGTAAAATATGGCTCACAATGAGGGAAACGAGATCCCGTTAAGCTCCCACCTTGGGAGCGCCAATTCAAGCTACCGTTTAGGGAGCGCACCCATTTAGAGGGATCTTGCTACTAAGGATTATCCTGTATTTTTTATGAAAAGCTGATAATGCCAAAACCCATTTTGTTCCTGCCAAAACTCTGTCATTGAATGTGACTTTAGTTGCCCTCCACTGCACCAGCTACTTTTCATTATGATTTTGTTCTAAAAAAGCCCCTTGAAATCCCATCAGACACTGGCCTGGTTGGGCTTGTTAGACATTGGCCCAATTGTAATGCTTTTATCAAAATATTTCTTTTCGTTGTATTGGTATAGTGTAGAGGTCAGAGATTAGAGATATGGGCCATGCAACCACTAGTATCTTTTATCAATTTATCACTCAGACGGCATGTAAAACTCAAATTCAATTATCTAACTCGATAATTCCTTTCCAAATTCATGACTAAATCATCTTGAATGAGTCTCGAAGCTTCATTTCTAAATGTAAATTTTGAAAGCGCAAGTCATTCATTTGCAAGGACCGAGAAAGTGATTGCGGTTAAGGCAAAACAACGGCGAAGTTCCATGGATACAATGTTGGGAATGCATCAGCATAGTTTCCTTCATTGTTTTGCTTAGTAGCAAGATTTTATTATTTCCTAGTTGAGCTAGGGTTTAGCGTCGAGAATTTTTAGTTTTATTTTCTCAGTAATGCGATTTGTGAAAGGAAATTGGCAAAACATGCAGTATATAAAAGTGTCAAATCGCAGTTTTTTTGCTTCATGGTTTGGGGTGGTTCCAACACCTTGGGATAAAGTTAGGGTACATGACCGTCTCAATGCATTCATATCGATATTAAAAAGTCTGTGAACACTACTCTGAACGCTACAAGATGCAACTTTGTCAGAAGTCGTTAATTTGATGCATGTAGGCTAATTGTGTCTAGGGCTCGAACGGCTCTGAACACTGTTCTTTTTTCAAAGTAGTGTTTTAGCATTGCTCTATCCGTTTGTATTCTCTCTTACAAGTGAACAAGACATGAAAAAGAGATGTACAAAATGAATGTAGTACCAGCGTTGCTTTTATTTTTTGTCTTTATTCATAATGTTTTGAGTTTGGATTATAATTATTTAATTATCCAATTCCACTCGCTGAAATGTTCAATAATCCTTAAAAATATGACACAAAATTAACAAATGCGAAAAAAACAAGCCAAATAACTCACTTTCGCCAAACAATCCCCAGTTTTAGTTTAGTGGGCTCCGGGAAAAGGATCACATTTGTATCTCTATGATCTATCCTCTGCCAATTTTTTCTATGGCTTATGTATCTTTTAAAAAACAAAAAAGCTATGGGTAGGTACATCACAAAGTGAGTCCCATAAGAAATAACCAATGTCATTTATTTTGTTTAAAAGTATGTTTTTAATGTTTCTATAAAAAAAAAAACTCATTCGAACACTGATAAGAGCTTGATGGACCTGTTCATTTTTTTCCCCTAAATTTGTAATAAGGATAAAATTTAATAAATTGATTAAGTCTTTAAGGAAATACGGAGGAGCTAATTTTACACAAATATCTTTAAAAAAAATGTTTGTAAAAAATGACTCGATTGTTATTATTTTTATTTTTGTCAATCGGAAGACCAAACTAAATTATTAATATCCGTCATATGACATCTACAGATAATTTAATTAATGAGCAAATTGTACAACGACAACTAATAAACAACCAAGACAAAGGTACAAAAAAACAACCGCAGGTAGTCAGAGCCTTCTCTCTCATAGTCCTCCTCGCAACCATTTTCTGTGGGCTCTAAACAAAAGGAGAAAACAAATTTGACCCGTTCACGGGAAGCCCAATGCAATGGGAGAAAATCTTGACCGTAAATTTTTTACCATCTGAGTTGGTGAAACAAGCCAATAGGAGTTTCCGGTGATAAAAATTTGTAGTTTTTTCTGTATGGTTGAGAAATTATTAAATATTTTTTTGTGGTGAATAGGTTGTTGAAAAATGTCAAATTGTTTCCGATAGTGAATAAGTTATTGATGGATTTGTTAATAGAGTTACTGTTACAAAAAAATTTTTATTGATAATTTTTTTATTAATAGAAACGAGATGAAAAAAATAAGTTAAATTTTAATTATTTTTTATTAATGAAACACCACCTGAAAAATAAACTTGACAATAGTCGCGCCAGTTGATACAGGTCAGCATTTTAGCCGAAATTAAGGTGATTAGCTAGAAAAAAGGGTGTCCTCGGCTTACGCTTACCGGACTACTTTAGAGCATCTCCAATCCATCAAAAATAGAAGATGGAAGTGACATATTGAGGGAAGATTTTGTAATTTATTTCCTTTTTTCTTCACTTTTTGTATTTTTTGGGAGAATATTTGAGGGACCCACCGTCTTTTTTTGAGTTTGGTCCTCTAAAAATGGAGGACCAAAAGCAAATTTGGAGTATGAAATTTCTCCAAACTCTAAAAAAGGACGGTGGGTCCCTCAAATATTCTCCCAAAAAATATAAAAAGTGAAGAAAAAAGGAAATAAATTACAAAATCTCCCCTCAATGTGTCACTTCCATCCTCTATTTTGGAGGAATAACGATGGATTGGAGATGCTCTTACTGCTGAAAATCAGGACAAGCCTATGAGCTGAGTTGAGTCGCACAAGCCAGTTGGCTTATGCCCCCGAATTTTAGGTTCAAAATTAGGGTCCCACGGCCCCGACTAGTTGCACGGGAAGAAGTGTGAAAATTAGCTTTTTTGTAACTTTTAAAATGTTCAGTTTTCAATAAAGTTTTTTATTTTATTTTATGGGCTGACGGTAGTTACCAAAAAAGTTGTAGGACCTATACAACTTTAACTTTCTTGTCAAAAAACACTTACCTACAAAATAAGTCTTGTCAAAAAGAAAAAAATTGATTTTCTTGCAATATTCCTTGTCAAGAGAACATACACGAAAAAATTTCATTTTCCTTTACTTCAAGTCTTCAACTAACTCATATTCAAAAAAAAAAAAAAAAAAAGTCTTCAACTAACTTCAATTTTTCTAGGAATATATTTCTCATGCAATTTTCCTAGCAACTAGACGAAGATCATAAACACAAGAATTTTTTTGAAGGCTTCTGCAAAAAAAAAAAGCTCAATCATATATAGGTCCATGTTTTTTCAGAATTCTTAATTAAGGCATAAGATTTGTCCTAAGAATTCTAAAAAAACACTTATATCTAATCGAACTGATTTTTTTCAGGAACTCGAAACAGTATTTTAAAAAAGAAAACGAGTTTTGATCATATTTATGGACCCAACTTTTGTGGGATCCGGGGTGGCCGGGTCCTCAAAAATCATATGTGCACGATATGTTCACAATTTCTGTGCGATAGCACAATTGATAAGTTTCCACTTTGATAATGGGAATATGGAGAAAAACTTCTTCACGAAAGTTTCCGTAAAGAAAGTTTACGGAAGTGAATTGTTGCCGTCTAAAAGTATTTTGGACGGTCTAGATTTTAATGAAATTTTTCTGGGAAAAAGTTAATTGTGACTGGTTATAATTGAAAATGAATTTCAACCATTGATTGCACGAATGGACAACTGAGATTGCGCTGCTTCGTAAACACCCTGTTCATGGAGCGGCCGTGAAAAAGTCTATCTCGGGAAAAATTACCCCGAGACCAAGAACGTACCAGGCGACTAATCAAAACATGGTTAATCAAAAAAAGGTGAGCAAGCATGATACTATTCTACAAAGGAAATTGATTTTTGCGCTCCACTTTATACTGATAGCGATTTACTTTTAACGTGAAGTTTCTAGTAACTTCATGAACAAAATAGAGCACCATCAGCAAAAAGTGGAGTGCAAAAATCAAAAAAAAAAAATCAAAATCCTTCTCCAAATTGCAGATGTCGTTTTATACACTACTGTTCTATATATGGAGCCTATGCCCAAGAATTAACACATCAAACTTGGCCTACAAATTTTTGGCTATGTTTGGTAGCGCTTTCATTTTCTGTTTTCTGTTTTTTTTTTTTTCCAAAATTTTAAAAAACTGGGCATAGAAGTATGTTTGTATGTCTATTTTCATTTGCAAAAACAGAGAATGACTTTCAAAATTTCTGAAAATTGGAGAAGTAGCAAAATTGAGCTTCCACTATTTCTAAAAACAAAAACAGGCTACCAAATCTTCCACTTCAGTGCTTAGAGCCGCTTACCCGCGCAAGACGCAAGTTCAAGTCTTGCCCAGAGCAAAAACCGACTTCCACTCTCTCTCTCTCTCTCTCTCTCTAATTTTCTGTCTTCAAAACCCAAAAAGTTCAATTGAAATAAAGGAGGAAGTAATGGGGATTTCCAAGCAAAATCAAGAACCAGACGAAGGCCCAATCTTCGACGATGGATCAAGAGAGAGATGAAGACCAGTCTTCAAATGCGATTCCGATGATTCGGATGAAGACCCAACATTTGACACTGTCGAAGAGACTCTCAATCTTTACAATTTCACTTTCTATAAAAACAATCGAAGAGGGGGAAGAGGGGAGCAGAATGGACAAGGGAAATGGAGAAGAAAGAGGAAGAAAAAAAACCAGCAAGAGAAGAACGGGAAGAAGGGAGAGAGAGAGGGGCAGAGTATGTTTTAGAGAGAGAGGCAGAGTATATGTTAGAGCGAGAAGAGGATCTGAAAATCCATAGGCCACATGTGACCTCCTCCGCCACATTATCTATGCACGTCCCTGTTTTTGGGATGAAAAAAATTGCAACAAGGCACTGTTTGCTCATTTTTTTTTTTTAAAATAAATTGATACAAACATGTTTTCTGCTTTTATTTTCAAAATAAAAATTGATTTCAACAAATAGAAAACAGGAAATAGAAAAGTGACAATATTACCAAACATAGTCTTTGTATTCCATAAAACCAACCAAAATTTTTTTCCATGTGAGAAATAAAAGTGCGTCTTCATCAATCCACTGCCGGCAGCCAGTTAAGCTCTTCTTCGCAATATGTTTCAGTTTTGGGCTCAATCCAACAGCAATGTAGTGGTTCCTCCATTCCCTGAAAGTCCTTTCTAGAGAGACGACTCCCAAAAGATTCATACCTATGGGTAGCTAGAGAAAAGAATACACCATGCTTCTCACATAATCTTGGAAAATATATCTTGTTCTTCATCCCCTTCACTACTTTGGTGGCTGCAAAAGATACCGCATGGCTCACAAACAACATTTTACTGCCCAAATCACGTACTCTTTCCCAAACCATCTTTGAATCGTCTAGAGTGTAAACAGAAACTCCTCTTCCCTTTTTTCCCACAAACACTGCCAATAGCTTCCCATCACACTCCATCAAATAACTTTCGTATACAAAATGGCGGAATTTCTCAGGATTTTTAAGAGCTTTCCAACTCAAATCCTTTGGATTAAACACCCCCAAGGTACCATCTTCACCCAAGCAGTAAAAAAGTTCATTGTAGAAAACTGGATTGGATTGAGAATGGTGAAAATCATGTTCACCTTTAATTTGATCTTTTGTCCACTTTTCCTCACCACGGGAAATGACTGAAAATAAAATGTCGTCATAAAAGGCATATATACCGAAGACCATACATTCCAAGGAGGTTGGAGCACGAGAGAAGGATATAGCATCGAAAATGTTGTGGTGAGGTAGATCCGGAAGGTCAATTTTGGCTTTGGTGAAGGGGTTAAAGAAGAAGACAGAGTATTCACCTCTAGACATAAGCAACCAACCATCCTTGGAGCAGCGAAGCAATGCACCAGATAACTCAGGAATATCCATTCGGTAAGTGTCTTTGTACAATGGGTGGCAAAAATTCAATTCCATTTTGTTAAATCCGCGGTAAAGCATGAGCCACTGAGATTGGGGAATTGGGCATAGAGTTGGACATGGCACTGGTAAGGAAGGAACTAAATTCCATTTCTTACAGACGCAACGGAACCTTTCAAAGTCGTCAGGAGAGAGAGGTGAAATGATCAAGCTCATAAGCTCAATTGGAAGACTACTCCAATCTTTGATCTGTTCGTCCATGGAAGTCTCTCCTCGCTCTGGTGGGTTCTGCTCTAACACCTTACCATCCATCCCGGTCACCTGAAATAAATTATAAAAAAAAATTACTAAGAGAATGAACTTTCTTTCTGGAGTTCGCAATGGTAAAAGGACAATCAATCTCGAGGAGAAAATTTGTGGGTGTGTCAAGAAAAATCCTTTCGGTTTAGAAAAGTTATCTCGATCCAACGAATTTCCCGGAGGATATAACATCTATTCTTGAATTCATGCATATATAGGCTCAACAACGTTTAGTCATCTTGGCATCATCAATAATACATAGGAGTCAGGACACAAGCAAAACCTGTAAGTAAACAGTGAGGTAGCTAGTGGCAGGTGAAGGTCGCGACTCACCATGGTGCCCATTGACAATCTTGATGTGGCAATGGAAAATATATACATTACAAAGTGAACTTGTGTGTGATTCAACGATGCAAGCGACGAATATGGGTCACAAGATTCGGTTTGGTTAGAACTTGACCTCGAGTTAGCCGGGCCTACTGGTTTTGTTACTATTCATTATATATTTGATCATGATTGAAAAGATTAGTTTAATTTGATACTAATTGAAAAGATTAGATATTACAATATTCTTCTTCTCATCCATTACGACATCACCATAAGTTCTTGGTGGTAAAGTATATTCAGGACGATACATCCCGTTTTCTTTTTTCCTTTTTCCCGAGGGGCATTAATATAATACTCCTGAAGCTGGAACTTAATAAGTAGTAATTTGGCATACAACATTCATGAACAATTTCAACAATTAGCTTTACTGATCTCTTTGGAAATTGTCAGTGGCTATATATTGTTATCAAAATACTTGAATATTCTCCAATGAGCGTGCGCGAGTCTTGCTACGTTCACTGTATTTTCGTACATACTTCTCAAACACACCATCTAATAACATTGGGTGAAACAATCTACTTTAGGATTTCGCATTGTTTATTTAATTTGTAGGTCATAATACATAAATTATTTGTGCAACAAATCAGATTGATTGATTGCTAAGAAGAAAAAAAATCATATTGTTGAATGGCGAGAATTATTGCGGTCTATTAATGGAATTCTTTATCAATGAAATCATGAACAGATACAGGAATTAGAAGAAGAAAATCTGAAATAAATTAAGACTAGGGATTACCTCCTTTCGTTCAGGAACTTCAAGGGATTATCAAAGACCTCTTCTCTGTCAAGTCTGTAGAGCCAGGGAAAGGATTAATGTATTCTCACTCATATATATATATATATATATATATATATCGGGGCGTCCAATTCCGATTGTTATTCTGTTTCCTATTCTCCTTTTCCCTTTCCAACTCAACAACGGAAGAATACCAGTAGTGATTTTCACTAGGGGTGTTCACGAAAACCGCTCAAACCGTAAAACCGGTTCGATTCGGACCGAATCGTCCTATTTGGTCTGGTTCTGTGGTTTTGCGGTTAGATTATCGTTCCAAAAAAAATAAGAATCGTTAATTTTGGTTCGATTAATTACTGGTTCTTAATTAAAGAACCGTGGTTAAAACCAGACTAGACTATTTAAAACTAATATATATAATTATATAAAAATATATATGTGTGTAATTTGGTAGGTTAATCTCTTTCTTACTAAACTTACTTTATTTAGAGATAAAATCTCATTTGTTAGGAAAGTTTTTATTTTCTTCATTCTTTTTTTTTTATTCTAATAGAATATATTCCTATTCTTTCAATTCTTTGTAACCTTATTTAACGGATTAGTCTTTATAATTTCAATCTCACGTCTCTTTTTCTCACGCCGATGATAGGTTTGGATGCTAATTGGATAGAATCGGAACCGAAAACGAACCAAAACCGGACTGATTTTTTGCGGTTTGGTTCTGGTTAGGTTCTGATTCCCAATTTTCAAGAACCGTTTGAAATGGTTCGGTTACTGGTTTTTTAGAGAACCGGACCAATCCAGACCGTGTACACCCCTAATTTTCACAGTTCCTATGTTATTCAATTTTTCCGATGAAAAAGTTTCACCCAACAGCGTATCCGAGCCATCTAAACGTGTTTTGGACAGTCAAGATCTGAGCACCCTCTCTCCTACTTAGGCAACCTTTCTCTCTCCTCTTTTTCTCTGCTCAGATCTAGGCCGTCCAAAAATATATTTAGACACAATTGCATTCGGAGTTGTTCGATACTTGTGGAACCAATATTAATGCCGACTACCGTATTTGGAGTTTGGGAAGTCAAACGGTTTCCCATTAGGAATCGGATTTCCCTGTATATGAGTATATGCCAACCGTCCATGGCTCTGCATCCAAGCAACTTCTGTCTCTGACCAAAAATTAAGATCGAGGTACCTCTCTCTCCTCCCCTTCTCTTTCATTACAATCCTTTAAGTTTCTATTCTACTACTCGTTTGTTTTTTTTTTTTATCATACCCCCTTTGCTTCTATGATTTGGATTTCAGAGCCAAATCTTGTTCAAAAGTTTTGTTGAATTCACTAATCTTCACAAAAAATCGTAAATTTAAGCAATTTTTCCGTCTCCAAGAGATGGTAGACATAAATTTAGGATGAATTATACATATGACATGTAGACAGTATGCAGTTTAGATAAAATTTGTCTATGTTTATCGGGTCCTGGCCCTAGAACAAGGCCCGAGAGACAATTGGCTAGGATCCCCCATACTTGTGCAAAAAATAGGACCCCGTTCCAAGGTATGTAATAATTACTTTTGGTTGTTAAAAGTCTACTATATATGATATGCATCCCACTTTGTATCTTTTTTTATTTATAAAAAAAACCCTATTATATGATGATATATCCTATGATATATTCGCGAATTTGGTATGCATCTTATGATCACTTATTATACAAAAATTATACCATATTTTAATAACTGGAACTCCAATCGTGTTCTAAATCCTTCGATCCAATTGTAGAGACAATGAAACCAATTTGAAAACACTATAATTGCTAATATGTGGCATATATGGCAATTATATATATATAAGTAGAGGTAGCCTATTTTCCTTCGATCTTATTTTTTTCACGCTCTCGCAATGATGGACACATAAAAGCTTGATTAATGAAATCATTAGCTCCTCCAATTTTCTGCCCCCAATGACGACGCGAGATAATATTTTTCGTGGTATTTTTGTTTTAGGTCAATTTAGAATATGTGGAACAAGGATATATGATGATTGTCAATTTAGAATATATGAATTTCATTTACCCTTTAAAAAAAAAAAAAAAGTGGTTTGGTTTTGTCTAAGTTGTTTACTTTCTTTTCTTACTTTTTAAAAGTTTCGTTCTTGGTTTTGCCTTCTAAATCGAAAAAGTTACATAATTTGACAATAGCTTAAAAACCTTCGCTAACAAAACAATATGAATCATAAGTTAAAAAATGATGAACTCGATCAACCTTGCTCTAGTTATATTGAGAAAAATCTGTTTAACCATATATGGGACCCGGTCCAATTTTTCATTCCCACCTAGGACCCCGAAATTCTCAAGGCCTGCCTCGTGTTTACTTATCTATAAAGCGAGTGGGCATAAAAGATTAAAATTGTTTTGTGGCAGGTGGAGAGAAATTATTGAAATGACAATGGCAACAACAAAATTTCCGGTTGCGGATCCTCGACCATCATGTCCTTGGCTTGTCTTCAACCACGGAGAGAAAGAAGGATACTCCACTCAAACCTTCATTAACATAGCACAAGATCGTTACGATGTCGCGAGCATACCAGAGATGCGCAACAAGACAATTTGTACTTGTTCTCATGGCTGGCTGGTATTGTCTGATTTGGAATCTGATGATTGTTTCCTGCTGAATCCTGTTTCCATGGAAAAGATCACGCTTCCACCAGCACCACCAAACCTTTCATTCACCACTTGCATTCTGTCATCACCTCCGACTGAACCTGAATGTGTCATTATTTTCTTTGAAAAAGGCGTTCCAACTGTCATCTTTCTTCGGCTCGGCGAGAGTAGTGATTGGACTGAACAAGATCTACTATCTATGGAGGAAATATTCGAGCATGCTGTAGTGTGTGGCGGAAAGATTTATGGGTTCAATTTCCGGGGATTTCTACTTACGGTGAAGGTTGTTGGGTCCAATTTAATTGTTTCACAGTTAGGGGCTAAGAAAGTACCAAACAAAACGATCCCGGAGGCATTTCGTTATTCTTATAAGTTAGTTGAATCATGTGGGGACTTATTTGCCGTGGTCAAGTATTACCGAGGAGGTACTTGGAAAACAAGGGATTTCGAAGTTTACAAGATGGACTTTCCAAGATTGGAATGGGTAAAGATTGAAAGATTAGGAAATCGAGCGTTTTTCTTGAGTGATACTACTTGCAATTTTTCTTGCTCAACAACAGAAGAAGAATCAGCTGGGGTGGTGAAGCAAAACTGCATTTACTTTACAGAGCCAGAAGACAGGGACTTGTATGTATTCGATATGGAAAGCTATGCCATCTCCTTCTCTACACCGTGCCCTATCAAGACTCACTGGTCGGACCCTATATGGGTAATGCCTGCTAGCTATGTAACCACAACAATAAAGGATATCGATGGTTGAACTGGCTAGCTAGCATGTCCTTTACAAGATCATTGTTTTTAGTAATATCTTGTTTTCCTTCACAAGATCATACAACTTTTTCCTCGTGAAACACATGTTGCGCGCAGCCTTGTGGCCTAATTAAGAAGCCAAACATGCTTCAGATTTGATATTTAGGTACACTAGTATGTCATCATCCACACTAGTGCACCTAAATATCAAATCTATGGTAATGCTATTGGTTTATGGTAATGTTATTGTAGTTTAGCGTAAATTTTATCCTTGCAAATGGTGGATTAGTGCTTTAATTGCTTGTATTTTTGGGTTTTTATTGAGTCATTTTTCCTCCCTGTTTAGGGCGTTCCTTTCCCTGTATTATATTAATAATGCCGTGGGTACATATGCATTGTACATATCATGTACATATAGATTTTGTGGAGCCTATCTTAGGTTCTACATAAATGATCCGAACTGCCTATTATTTTTAAAATATTTTTTTATAGAGCCCTGAGTTTTTGTTTTTTTTAAAGAAGCATTAAAAACATACTTTAAGTAAAATGAATGACATTGGTTATTTTTTATGGGACTCACTTTTTGATGTACCTACCCATAGCTTTTTTGTTTTTTAAAAGAATACAGAAGCCATAGAAAAAAATCTACAGAGGATAGATCATAGAGATACAAATTTGATCCTTTTCCCGAGCCCACTAAACTAGAACTAGGGCTTGTTTGGCAATATTTGTCTAATTTTTTGGTTTGTATTTAAAATTTTCCGTTTTTGCTAATTTTGTGTCATATCTTTGTGGATTATTGAACATCTCAGAGAGTGGAATTGGAGAAGTAAATAATTACAATCCAAACACAAAAACATTCTGAATATAATTTTTTGCGTATTTTTGTCTTCATTCAAAAAATTTTTCCTTTCAATTATTATTTTTAAATTTTCCTATTCTTCATGTCTAGACAAATTAATAATCCACAAAAATTGACGAAAAACTAATAAACACAAAAAATATGAATAAAGACAAAGAATAAACCAAATTACTTAATTTTGCCAAACCAGCCTTAGGCCACATCCACTAATAAGAATAAACCAAATTACTTAAAGGTGATATATTGTGACAGAATAATTCTTCGTCTTGTAAAATAAAAATAAAAACTTTAGCATAATGGAGCCTTCGTATAAATACAACCATTCTCCTCTTTATCCTGATCTTTCTATACTCCAAATCATTATTTTGTGGGGCTTGTTCTAAAACAAGTAGTTGGCTAGAAGAATTAAGTGACCCAAGAGTAGTTGGCGAGAAGAATTAAAATTGAAATTTTGGAAAGGAGCAAACCACTAACTCCTAAGGCCAAAGCCAAGACCTTGAGTAATTATGCTACGTGTAGGGAAAAAAGAAATACGTATAATACTGTAACTATTAAAGCTTTAAAGCAAGTTTATCAGCAAAGCTAAACTAGCTTTATTGCTATTTAGCTCACTAAAAAGGGAAAAATACCCCTAGAGTAGAGTAGGTAAATACAGAGGTAAACTGTTCATCAGGTATGTAAATTAAAACATTATTTTCTCTCTCTTCCTCTTTCTTCTTTTAAAAAAAAACTGTACTTTGGTGTACTTTTGGAAAAAGAAAGAAAATATATTTTAATAAAAAATAGGTTAAATAGATAGTGTTAGTGTCGTATTGAAAGAAATGTGAGTAGGTAAAATAAAAAATATGCACTACTGACAAATTTTTTTATCTAATTACTGAAAAACTTGCTTTTACAGTAGACTTCATCTTAGACCTCCATTGAGGTTGGCCCGCCCCAATAGCATAAAGTTAATTTTTTGACTTATTTTTTGTCTTTTTTAAAAAATTATACGAGTTTCAATAAAAAATTTATATTTTTTCAATTCCTCTTGTCAAAAAAAATTAATAAGTCACAAAAAATTGACGCAAAATTAACAAATGTAAACTTTAAAAAAAAAAAACCACCCTCAACTTTTTAACCCAACCTTTTCAAAAACTTTTTAATTCAAACGCACCCATACAAACGACTCGCTAATAGGGACTCTGACTTCAAGATTAGTCGGTAAGCGTTGGCAGTGGTTTTGTTTTACGAATCACAAGTATGCTACATTCTCTTCTTTAAAAGAAAAAAAAAATTGTTTTTGTTAATTTTGCACCCATATAAAGGACCCTGATTGTCAGGATATAAAGGCGAGGTGATCATATTAAATCCAAGGATGCTCACCGGGCCGCCTAGCTCATCCAATCCAGCCCGTTTTTTAAGGGTTTGAATGTTTATTTAGACCCATCAAGTTGTGTTGGATTGGGTTGGATTTTAAGTGTGTTCAATTAATGGGATGAACTTGAGAATAGCTCTTAAAAACAATCTTGACCCAACCCGATAAAATAAAGAAAATAACTGGCATTATATATTTATATTCTTGAAAAATATTAAGAAGGAAAATAAAAGCTACCAGAATGTGTGTGTATATATATAGTACTTTTTTTAAATGCATACATATACGTATATTCCTTGGTCTTCATATACTTATAATTATTATGGTTGTAAACTCTGATTTATAATAGCATGGATAATTAATTGATACTTAGACACTATACTTTAGAAAAATAAATAGGCTAGTGGGACATGTTTAAAAAATAAAAGTTAAAGAGGATTGGGCTTGAAAATATTAAATAAAGCCCAATTATTAATGAATTGGACTTGGACATGCACAAATCTCGTAATTATCAATTACAATCCCAACCTGGCCCGCCGTATATGCAGTCCTAAATTTAAATGAGTGGTTATTCAGTATCACTAAGGCACCATGCGGCCATTCTTCTTGCCTCTCCCCACCATACTCCTATTTTTGTGGTGTTAACACACTTTTAGGGGTACACAAACTTAAAGCATCTCTAATGGACTCTATAAACACTCAATAGTGTGAACGGCTAAAACTTTAACTAGTTAATGTGCAAAAATTAGCTCCAATGGACTAGATAAGTTAGCTCATTAACCTATCACTTAACAGCTCACTCTATAGATTTTGTTACTTACTTATGTACTCACTATATTTTGTGGGCTGAAATTGTGACATTTTCAATAAAATGATACTCCTCTTGTTGACGTTTTCATTCTCTCACTTTACCGATGCTCATTCTTTTCACTTCTTGTCTTTTTTTTTTTTTTTGTGGTTTTATATAACAAAACTAACTTGGAACACCATCTAATTAATTTAATGATCACTAATCACTCTATAATTGGGTCTCATTTTTATAAAAAAAAAAAAAACCTTTCATTTTCGTTTAGTCATCTAACTTTATCTTTTTAAATTTTTTTTTTTTTATCTGCAAAACTCCCAGGGGCCATCTAATTTTATCAATTCCACCTGAGATGCTCTGAGGTCGGACAAACTTAGGTTGGACTCATTGCCGGTTGGTGGCTCCGCGAAACGGGCCGAATTTGCCTTGTGGACAGGCAACACGTTGCGGCCCAACAAAATACTAGGAGTGGAGCCCTTGAGGAGCACCCAATAAAATCTCAGAAGTTAAAAAGTTACTCCGTACCCTTAATTAATTACAAAGCCCTCTGACAAAGTTGTCTTCTATCTCTCATCGAGTCTATCGAGGAAAACCCAGCCGCCCACCGATCTCCGAACTGGGTTGGGTTTGATGAGAGAGAGAGAGAGCGGGGGGCAAAGAGTCGACCCTAATACCTTAGATCGGTGCAAAAAAGTTTCGAATGTACAAATTTCCTTCGCAGAAGCTTGTAAAACCGGAGGTTTGGCTTCTTTTCGTCGTCGTCGTTGATGTATGTATATGTAATATCTATGTTTTTAACCTGAAAAATCAAGATGAAAGACAGTCAACCAAGCTATCTTTTGTTTTCAAATTGAGTACTGATATTTGGAGACGTTGGGACGATGAATCGAGATCGGGATCGGCTTTGGCTTCGGCAGCGAAGGAGAGTTTTTTTTTTTTTTTTGGGATCTCGCTGTGATTATCCCTTCCTTCCCATCTCTGATTGAATTGAACAACTTTTTGGTGAAATCGTTCAATGATAGATCTTTGCGAACATCATTGTTACAGAAATTTGTAAGTTCCAGTTATTTTCGCCTGATTCTTTTCTTTTTCTACATATATGTACACCCATTGACAAAAGTTGATTTTTGGTGCAGGTTTTCAACTTTGTGATGCGGGTTCTCAACTCGTGCGTCTCTGGATTGTGATAAACAAAAATTGGGTTTGAGTTCTTAGTTTACTGGTCTGAAGGAGCTTTGCTCGACTATGATACAAATTTGGGATTTATGTTTGCCCGTTGAGTTCTGATTTTACTAGTCCGAACTCTCTCAACTAGTGCTTCTCTTGAAACTAGAAAAAGCACACAAACTCATGGTATCTACTCGGTCTTCTCATTGAAACTAGAACACCCTTTCTTCAGAACATCACTGTTACAGCAAATTGTAAGTTCCTGTTATTTTCATGAATTTTTATTTTGATTCTTTTCTTTGTGTACATTTATGTACACCCGTAGATAAAAGTAGTTGTTTTTTTGTGTGTGCAGGTTCTTAAATTTTGTGATAAAAATTGGGACTTTTTGTTTGCCGGTTCTCAACACGTGCGTCTCTCCATTGAGACAAAAAAAAAAAAAAAAAATGGTGGGTTTTTGTTTGCCGTTTGAGTTCTGATTTTACTGGCCTGAATGAGCTTTGCTCGGTTGTGATTTAAATTTGGGAGTTATGTTTGCCCGTAGAGTTCTGATTTTACCAGTCCGAACTCTCTCAACTAGTGTGTTGCTTGATTTGGGTAAAAATTGGAGATTTTTGTTTGCGGGGCTGAGTTTTGATTTTACTGCTTTGAATTCTCTCTCAAATTTGCGTGTGGGCAATTCGGTTCTTTCGGGCTATATAATTGTGCCTGATTGACGGTGAGGGTCCGATTGGGCTTTAAGGTTGACCGTAGTTGGGCTGTTGGAGGTAGAGGAGAAGGTGAAGTAAAAAAAAATTAAAGTTATTAACATGTTTGCTTGTTTGTGTTTTATAATAAATTTTATCAAAACATGTTTTTTGCTTTCATTTTTGACGGAAATAAACATAATCATGTTTAACAGTTTCTTATCAACAAAATACACAAAATTATAGAGGCTACCAAATGCACCCCAAGTTGGTTCTCTTTCCTTTTGGCCGGTGGGGGTAAAAAGGACAATTCATTTGTTTACAGAAGGGCTCTAGAGGAGCCACGTTCGCGTGAACTACTATAAAATGGTGAGATCATTAGATCATTAGTGAAAGAAGGACCAACAACGATCCTATCCTAAAGGAGAAGGAGGAGGAGTTAGTTTTCTTTGAAGATTGAGGAAGAAATCGTAATCCCTGGCATCACTCATTATCCTTAGCTTCCCTGCACTCAAAAGCAATAGGAGTGGCCATCGGAGGTCTCTCCTTTCCTTGTCTTTCACTTGTGGCTTTCTCTTTGTTAGCAGTCCTTAGCTTCCCTGCACTCAAAAGCAATAGGAGTGGCCATCGGAAGTCTCTCCTTTCCTTGTCTTTCACTTGTGGCTTTCTCTTTGTTAGCAGTCCTTTTAACTGCCTTATCTATATGAAGCGAGATGGCACAGAACTCTCAATATGGAGTTGACATTGTTGAGTTGACATCATCGAGTTGAACGTAGGAGACCTAACTTTAACGGGGTCAAGTTCCCCCCTTGCCTTCGGTACTGAGTGAATGAGGAAAGTGGAAATAAAAGGAAAGCTCTGTAAAAGTAAATAGGAGCTATTAAATGGACCTCCTTCCATAATCCAAATATTCAAATAAATTGGATGGTTTAATTTCTTTTCCGAAAATTGCTGTAGTCAAATATGACTAAGTTGGTTGTGATCTTTATTGACGTTTTTCAGTTACCTTTTTTGTTAAAACAGGCCAGTGTACTCCTCTGTGGTTCAATAACCTTGATCGTGGAGGCTGAAGGACGGCTCAATTGAAGGAGATGGAGTGCCTAACGAAGCTGCGCCCCGCTCTCTTATGACATCAACCTCTGGCTGCGACTGTGGCCCTCAGCAGAGGAGGCCTTCGATCAGATCATGATCATTTGGGACAAGGCGGAAGTAATCAAGGTCAGCAATCAAGGTCAGCGACAATGCACTGGAACATCTTGAAGTTCCTCGTGGTGACAAGGGATGTAGATACTGTACTAAGGTAAGTCAGCAATATCTCTTTTCTTAATACAATATTTGTCCTTTGGCTGTAACAGTACTTAAAATTTAAGTTGCTTTTAATGTGATTCTGAGAACTGAATTCCCAATATGGATGCTTTTCTTCATATGCGTCTTCGAAGACCTGTGCATTTGTAGGCTGAGTATGACTTTTAACGTTGTGGATTGTTATGACAAAAGGGCATGTTGGACCTCAGTTACGTCTGATGTAGATAATGTAGCTTCATACGCTATGGGAAGACAGGGGCACGATGATTGTTTCCTATGTAGCACGGACATGACACCGACACCCAGACCCAATTACATATACATTAAAACGACTAAAATATCCATGCACATCGAAATGACCATATTACCCTTGCTCATCTAAATGACTAAAATAGGCTTATTCTCTGTTCTAAATGGCGGCCGCCAAGGCCGCCTAGGCGCCGTCTAGGCGCTTGGAGGTGCCTTGCCGCCACGCCAATAGCCCTTGGCGTTTGATTTGGCGCCCAGGAGGTTTGGCGGGGTTTGGCGGCCGCCTAGGCGGGCTTGGCGGTCTTGGAGCTTGGCGGTCTTGGCGGCCGCCTAGACGTCCTTTGCAGTGGTATCGGCGTCTTTGGAGGCCTAAAAAATATATATATAGAAGTAATACAAGGGAGGTGAGCGAAGCCTTACTACTTATTGTCTTATTCAACTTATTTTCTAGTTGCTACTACTTAATTTCATTTGGGTTGGTACTTTGAAGTTTGAATTTGCATTATGGATAGATAGAATATAGTTTGATTGGATAATGGTTTGTTAAAAAAAAAAAAATCCG
>BPLS01000619.1:1472377-1507362 GCA_019656275.1 Rhododendron kiyosumense
AAAAAAATCCGCCGAATTGCTTGGCGCCGCCTAGGCGGCCGCCTAGGTGGCTTGGCGCTTGGAGGTGGGTCTCCGCCCTACTAGCGCCAAGCGCCATTTAGAACATTGGGCTTATTTACCTTTTTGGTCCCTAAAGTATTAGTGAGTGGCCAATTTTGTCCTCAATTTAAAACATTTGTCCAATTTCGTCCCCAACCTTTAAAATGTGTGTCAATTTGGTCCTTAACCCTAACACCGTCCCTCTTGTCCGTTAAAAGTGAGGGCATTAGTGGTATTTCCCCCCTAAACACTACAACAAATGAAAAAAAATCAAAAAAACAAAAACAAACATAAAAAATTACTCCCAATCCTCCTTTCCTTACCAGCCCCTTGCAATCCTCGTACCATCACCTCCTACACATCTATCATCACCACCACCACAACCAGCGGCGCACCCCACCTCCACCTTTCTATTACTTCCCACGGCGGCTTCTCAATCCACCACCGACCCACTTGCCCTCCCAATCCACCACTGACCCACCCCGCTTCAATCCCACCGAATCAAACACATCACCAGTCCCCCCGCATGGTGTTGTCATGGTCAGCTTCATCAGCAGGTGGAGCATAGACGTGACCCAGACAATCAACTGAGTCATCAACGTAGAGGGAGCTGGTCCCCATCGCGGTGGAGGAGGAGATCGACGACGGGGACAAGATTGAGCTGCCCCCGGCTGCTATCCCCTTCTCCAGGCTTTCGCGTGCGCCGATCGCCTCGATTGGGTTTTGATGGTCATCGGATTGCTGGCCGCTGCCGCTCACACACCGCGCTGGTGGTCTACTTGCATTACTTAACCAAGATCGTCCATTTGTTGGTCCACGACCATCCGAACATGAGGGATGTTCTGGACGTAATGTTTTTCAAACCTTGTGCTTTTTGATTTCTAAATCTTGTGATTCTAGGGTTTGTGCAATAGGATGTGTGAACTGAGTATTCAAGTTTGGAATTTTTTGCCATCACTTTGCATCTTAAGCTACGACAGTGATGATTTTGGTCAGCAAGACCGTCAAAAGTATTGTGATTTGGTTCTCTAACTAATGGTGGTGGAGTTCTTGGAAGAACATGTAATTGTTGTGTGGTTACAGTATTGTAAAATACCAAGAATGACCCCCTTTTGACAGAAAAATTAAACCGTGTGAGGGTCAAGGACCAAATTGACACATTTTAAACGGTGGGGATGAAATTGGACTAGTGTTTAAATTGGGAACCAAATTGGCCACTTGCTAAGACTTTGGGGACCAAAAAGGTAAATAAGCCGACTAAAATACCCATGTACACTAAAATACCATATTATCCCTACGGAATACAATGCAAAGCAACCAAAACATACTAGCCCTGATATTGAAACAACATTAATCCCAATTTTTCAAAAAGTACTGCACTATGCTTAATCCGAAAACTAGATAAACTGAACCCTAAAAAGTTACAACATAACTTGCAGAAACCAATGAAAAAGTTCCAAATAGGAAGAGAAAAGCGGTTATGCTGCGCTCTGCTTCTTAAGCTTCACTCCTGCTCTCTGCAAAGCCACATTTACAAAATATATATCAAATCACAAATGAAACATAGGCTTCCCAAGTCTAACCACTAATCCATTACGAAATTGTGCAACTCTAACCAACAAAACCAACAGTTACTGGAAAGGGAGTTAGTCAAATGAGCAGCAAAAAAAACAAAAGTATGCAGTTGTAGAGTATTCACTGTTAGAGTATACACACCGCAACGGTTGTTTTACGAAGAAGGCCCCAACAATCTGTATGGAAACTATGTACAAAATGGCATATTGGCTCCTGTCCTCGTATCAACAAGCCACAAATGCTGAAAGAAACTCAATTTCTTAATTTCCTCACTACAGGGGTCCTTTCTACTAGCCAACTAACATGTGTAGGTGGCTAAATAAGGCCAGCAGAAAGTGAATGCATATTCAAGATGTTCGCATTCTGGTAGAAGCAATTCCAGAGTAAAACTAGAACATAGAAATATGGGAAAATTACTGTTTACCCCCTCTAACTATGGGTTGGGCACACTTTACCCCCTCTAATTAATTTTTTTGGCACTTAACCCTCTCTAACTACTGCAAACTGTTTTCCATCCAAGTTCTGTTAGGAATTGGATGGTAAGTGGCATATGTAAGTCACATATGCCCCCAATTATAGACATTATTACCCTTCTTCTCTTTCAAATCTATATACATACACACGCCTGTCTCCTTCCCCTACCAGAGCTTTTTTTCCCCAGAGCTTTTTTTTCCTTGATCGGCTCCTACCAGAGCTTCCATCTCCTCCTCCTACCAAAGCTTCCCCACCACTTCCGCAACTCTCTCTCTTTCTCTCTCTCTAGGTTTCAATGGAAGCTTCAAGCAGCTTGGGTTTTGATTTCCGAGATGACGAGATTCCAACTTCAAGCGATTCCATGGAGATGAAGAAACAGACAGAAATTCAAGAAACAAAGAAGATTTCTGAGATGCAAAAGGTAATTGATGACGGGGGCTGGGGTTGAATTTCCTTCCCTAGCTAATAGCTATTGTAATTGCTGCTATTGTGGTTTCAAGTTAGGGTTTTGATTCTGCTGAATATGATTAGGGTTAGAATTAGGGTTAAGATTGGGGATTTGTTGATGATGATGTTGGGGGTTGAGGGAGCAGTGTGGAAGGCCGGGAGGCCTGAGGTGGGCGTCAATGTTGGAAGGGAAATGAGAGATGGCCGATTGGTGCTGTTGCTTCCTGTTGTTGGAATTGTTGGAAGAGGAGCTGCTTTTGTTGGTGGTGTACTGTTGTTGCTGTTGTGTTGTTGACGCTGCTGTTAACACTAGCCAAATCGAGTTTTAGGGTTAGGGAAAGAAAGGGCTCTTTGGCCATTGCAGATTTGTGTTTTTGCCAAGGGCAAATTTGTAACTTTATGACTCTTGTTATAGAAGTCACACAGATAAGGGTTTTCATTACTTAGAGGGGGTTAAGTGCTAAAAAAAATAGTTAGAGGGGGTAAAGTGACCCTGACCCATAGTTAGAGGGGGTAAACAGTAATTTACCCTAGAAATATTAAACAGGGAGAGGGAGCTAATAAGTGTAGATATGCACGAATTTACCTAATGGGTAGACCAAGTACAGATTCTAGCAAAGGGTTCCTCCCAATCCCTTCTTCTTCCTCCAAGGTTTTCCCTTAGTTTCGCAAAAATTAAACAGGGAGGGGGAGCTAATAAATGTACGATTGGGTCTAGGGTTTTGATAGATGTTAGGATTTCTGAATTTAACAATGATGCAAATATGAAGGGAGGCAATTAAGGCGGAACCAATGTTCTGACAACTAGACCAAACCAGCTGGTTCAACCGGTCAAGTTTTGGGTTCTGATAACCTGCAGAATTGGTCGAAGTGAAAAACCACTTTGAGCGGAAAAGAATCGGTTAAACTGACCAACCAACCAACCAAACCGCACTTGGGGCTAACGAACCAGTCAGTTTTTCTTACCCTACAACTTACTCTGCACTAACTTAAAGTGCAGTGGTCCAAGGTACATAACCAAGTCTGATTGCTTTAGGCTTTCTAAATTCACTGTTGTGGGCGTGTAAGCTTAAGGCGGTTCATTTATATGATGCAGGATGCCTTACTCCTTTTGTGCTTATTCAATGTTGGAGTGGTTTGTCTTGTATTTGCTACACAGAGTCTATTAATTTGAGGCACTACTGTGCATACAAGTAAGTATGTCTCTGGCTTACCAGAAACTTGTCACCTCATTCAGAAAGTCTTTTCCACCGGACGACTCGTAGGAGGTGAGAAGGGCCCTTACTCCGTTCCACACAGTGTACTACTATCGGCCCTACCAGGCAACATCTACCTACACAAGCTCGATCAGGAGATAGGGAGGATCCGACAGAAGTGCGAATAATGAATTTTCCGATTCTCTGTCTATTCGACGTAATGCTTTTAACTTTTTTGGTTTTACAAAAAATGAGTGTCTGTAAACGACTACAATTCTATGTTTATGTTTGTTTATTCGTAGTTTTGATGATCGTTTAACACCTGCGGCACAAACCCATTTTGACCTACTGGTCCTAGTATCATAGGCGACCGAACGGCTGCCATAGAATTTATGTGATAACAACGTCATGGTTTATTTCCTAATGAACCATGGTTGAACCGGTGACCACCTTGGCACCTCCCAATCCCTTTTCCGGTTCACTCCGGCTTGTGTCCGGAAACATTAGTCAGAACAAAACTTCTCTCGTAGTAGAGCCTGCGTACGCATATTTCACAGTATGTTATGTGGTGCAGATGTATATATTGTACTCCTATCAATGATTCTATCAACACAGAGAGATCACGAACAGATCGCAGATGTGCCCGAACAAAGAGAATCCATAACTCTCTCTCTCTGAAAGCTCACCCAAGACTATTCCCACCTTCTTTCTACATGTCGCTACATCACAATGGGGTTAAATACCCTAGACTAAAACACTAAAACACTGATCCGTGACTTGAAGGAAGAAATCCACTAACCTGCTCTATTTCTTTTTCTTATTATTGTCCGCCTTTGGTGCCCCTTTGTTCTTGTTATTCTTTGCAGCTCCTCCTTTGATTGCTTTCTCGTGGGTGCAGTTCCTGCCTGCCTCCACGGTCTCAACCTTGATCTTGCAAATCTTGCATTCGCTTGTGACTTTCCCTTCCTTCTCTCCCTTGATTGGGCCCTTGGTGGTTTTTTTCCAACTACGTGGTGATTTTGCCATTTGTAACTGTAAATTGAATACTTTAAGATCGAGAGTTGCCCTATTCAAACAATTACTGACTCACTTGAACAATGATTAAATTAATCGATCAATGATTACCTGGAAGGGAAGGATCGAGATTCGAGAGTGCAGAGAGAGTGAGAGAGAGAAGGGTTTTTGATCTGTGTGCTTGACCTGATCTTGTGTTCTTCGGTGGGGTTACTTGGTAATATACCCGATAAATTTTCAACCGAGTACACACAATTTTTTTTATAACGTTTTAATCACCATTGAGCTAAAATCCTGGAGCCGCCCCTAAGTAATGGGGAAAATTTGCCGATGTGAGGTGCGTGTATAGATGAACAGGTTTCAGACGAAATTTGCCCGTTCTTTTCATAATGCAATTAACAACATTTTTTTTTTTGTTATTGTGAAGGTATTCCGGGCTAGTTCACACGCACTAGGATTAGGTCCTACAACCCCTCCCACAATTGTTTTACGCGTCTAAGAGTGGGGTGAGGTGGCCCTAGGATTGTTGGCAAAGAGAATTGAATGTGAGACCCAAGAATGTGCACCTAAGTCCTAAGCCAAAACCACCAAGCCAACCCATTCCATTAGGGTTGGTTAAGATTTAAGAACATTGTTCCTAAGCTTAGAAAGAAAACAAGCAAAAGGACATTGCTGTCTGGTTAAAATACGGGGAAATTCAAAATTAGACTTCGTGGATATTTAATTTGGGATGTTGAAGGACTCAATGATCTATACTCCAATTGATAGACTAAGATAGGATTAGACATACAAAATAAGTCTAACTCAAAACTTTTTCCTATGCTTTGTTTTCAATTAATTTACTCGTAAATTTGTAAGACAATAAAGACTTGATTCAATTCTCTTGTGGTTTTTAAATATTGAAATATTATTTTCATTACTGTATTCTGTCTCTCCAAAATGGCTTTTTTCAACACAAAGAAGTTTGGATCCGGAAAAAGTATGCTTTGGAAATCTCAAATAAAGGGTAGTGGGAAAGAGGTTTTATCACAGCACCTTCCGTTGGACGGTTTCCCTCTTCATTTTTTTTTATCAGGAAAGAAAAAAGTTTTCCTATTATATATATAAAAAAAATTCTATAGTGATACACTAAAAAGCATCATGTACAATGGTTGTACCTCCTCTCTCTTTTTTAATAGAAAAAACATAAAAAGCCCTAAACAAGGACGGAATCAGGATTTTATCCTAGCAGTGGCGAAATATAAAAATTTAGTAGTGGCGAGACTATATAAGTTGGGCATAAATTTTTTTTTTTTTACATATAATAATTGCATTTTCTAAAATTTTTGTCGTGGCAGTCGCCACCACTAGACCCCCTGATCCCATCCTTGGCCCTAAAGTTGGTAAGAACCAACAGACACCTAAAGGAAGCTCAACCCAAACAAATACAAATGCGTAAAGTCCAACACCTAAACAGTAACAGCCCAAGCAAAATGAAGAAACACCTAACTCTAAATGTCTACCCTCACTAGAACACCAAATGCCACAACCGCCCCATGGGCGGCAGTCAATGTAGCCCACAGATCCAGCCACCATCATAGCCCAGTTTGCACAGCTGTTTGAAGCCCAGACCAACCACAAACCACCATCATTAGCTGCCACCGTCGTTGACTCAGAGCCCCAGACCAGTAACGCACGCATGCACCTCCCACCAAACATACCAAAGCAACGGACGGGTCCACTGGTAGAAACACAAGATCAGAAAACGGCCAGAGAGAATGGCTAGCACCATCAACAGAGAAATTTGCCGATGTGAGGTGCGTTTATAGATGAATAGGTTATCAGACAAAATTTGCCCGTTGTTTTTTTTTCATAATGCGATTAAGAACATTTATTTATTTTTGGTATTGCAATGTGTTTCGGGCCAACTCACTCGCACTAGGACTATGTCCTACAGTCTCTCCCACAACCGTTTACGCGCCTAAGCGTGGGGTGAGGTGGCCATAGGATTGTTGGCAAAGAGAATTGAACCTGAGACCTAAGAATGTGCACCGAAGTCCCAAGCCAAAACCATCAAGCCAGCTCATTCCATTGGGGTTGGTTAAGATTCAAGAACATTGTTTATCCAACTTATCCCTTCGATGTCTCGGGTGTTTTTTTTGTTACCGTTGTTGGATTTGTGATTCGTGAAAACTTTTTGGAGGTTTCTCTCGTAGGTTTTGCTGGTGCAAAGATCGTCGGCGGCGCCGTTTGGTGTTGGTGGGTTGCCTGGCGTCCTTGTGGGCGGCGGTGGATTAGGTCGAGGTTGGGGTTGGTTTTAATAGGCTTTATTGGTGGCTGTGGTCGTAGAGTGTTTCGTTTTATGCGATAGCTCTTAGGGTAGTTAGCAGCATGAGATTAGCGGGTGGGTTGGGTGTCGATTGTATGCTTTGTACTTTCTATCATTTTAACCTCTCGATAATAAAAAAATTTTTCGCTGTTAAAAAAAAGGATAATAAAATTTTTCTTCGCTGTTAAAAAAAAAAGGAAAAGAAAACAAGCAAGGGACATTATTATCTAGTTAATATACGGGGAAATTCAAAATTAGACTTCGTGGATATTAATTGTATATTCACTGAGGGGCCGTGATGTGCCCTTAAGGGACAACATGGTGCGGTGATGTCCCAGCTTTGCGGGCCCCGCTCTGGTTTTGCTCCGATTATCTAAAACGTTCATTTTGTAGAGCTTGTTAAGTAGAACAACCAAGTGAAAAATCAGCTCGATTGGATATCCTCAAGTGCCTAATTGAAACATTTTTATTTCGACAAGAATGAATTTAAAACATTGGATCAAATCTACTGAATTCCATTATAGGCAAATTGTATGTGTTCCAATCAGGCACTTTATGATAATCGATCCAATTGATTTTTTGCATGGTTTCACGTAATAAGCTCTACGAAGTGAACGTTTCCGATTATCGGAGCGAGCCTCGGAAGGCAGCACCATGTCCCTGGGAGTGCACAGCACGGCCCGGCTCATACATCTTAAATCAGTGGACTTCTTGCAAGTGGTAATAATAAAGGCCCAATTGGTTTTACTTAATTCTTGGCTTACTTTTTGGAAAAATGACGGTCCAAAATGTGTTTTGATGACTAATACTTACGGACAAACTAAGAATATTTGTTAATGTTGAAAATGTTCTTGGCGGATATTAATTAGCAAAATACGTCATTGGCCGTCATTTTCCCTTGCCTTTTCAGCTTTTTGGGCTTGTGTTTGTTCTCTCTAAATTTTTCTTAGTTTTGCAGTAAATATTTTAAATTTTCTATTCATCTTGACAAAAAAAAAAAATCAAAAGTTATGGTAAAATTAGTTTAAAAAGTTCGTTGAATACAGTAATATCGACTCTCGCCAAGAGCCCAAGTGCTTGGTGTGGTGGTTGATACCTTTTAGGCTTGTCTCACCCGTATGCCAATTAGCGGTATTCTTTCCTCATCCTCTTAGGACCTTGTTCAGTTGCACGAAAAGAATGGGGAGGGACAGTGGCGACGGGATTACGAAAACAAACAAAAAGATGTTATATACACTACACCAAACCATTATAGTATTTACACCATCCACAACATTATTTTCGGAGTCCATTTCGAATCTCACAAAAATACAAAAAAATATCAACAAATTTATAATAATATTTTATGAGGTCTTGTAAAAAATCAGCTTTTACGGATATCGGTCAAGTCTTATTTCTAGATTCGTAGGGCACGAAACTGAACAAATATTTGTGACTTTTTTTTAATTTGTAGGGGCAAAACCACTTAGATTTGCCACTACGAATCCAGAAATAGAACTTACAAATATCCGTTAAAGCTGATTTTTACAAGACCAAATAAAATATTTTTTTTAAATTTAAGAACATTTTTTCTGTATTTTTGTAGGACCCAAAATGAGCCTCACAAAAAACATAGGCCCTGTTTGATAGGAGGGATCTATCTATCTATCTATATACTATAGAAATGTGTCTGAAGCCATAAGCTTTTAAACCCTCATTCCTAATTTTCTAGATTTTTCACTTTTTTTTTGTTTATAAGAGAGAGAGAGTTATTTTATGCCACCGGACACTATCACATGGTACTTTAAATTTATTTTTCATCACACGCCTTTTAATGTATAGAATGAGATCAATACTAGTGTGCATCGAATACGAAATCGGATAAAAAATTAAACTATATTTTTTATCAATTAGTGTTTTTGGTCGTTTGATACACATGACTGAAAATAAACCAATAGAATTTTTTTTTTAAAATTCCGTGCATCAAATTAGCACAAACGCTAGTTGAATTAGATGGGATTGTAGGCAATGGATTACTATTAGTGTACCGCACTGTAGCCCAGACGCTACCGCACGTCCAAAACGGCACCGTTCTGCCTTTCTCGTGTAATTAGGCCTCCTTTATCACTTTTTTTTTTAATCTGTAAAAACGCCCCTCAGGCTCCTCCAGCACTGGTTTTTTTTTTTAATCCGCTAAAAGAGCCCGAGTTTGTTGCGTAATAAATGGGCATGATTATTGATGATTTTGTGAGATTCATTTTAGGTCAAAAAAATGATGCGAAACAAGTTATTCCTATTTTTTTATGTGTTCTTGAAAAAATTAGATCAATCTGATATCTGTACAGATTTTTTTAGCATTTGTATGAGTCCTATGAATTCTAAAATAGCCCTTAATGATTTATTGTGAGTCCCAAAAAAATAATTCAAAATGAAAGTTGTTCTTAAAATATTTTTTATTGGGTCTTGTAAAAAATTAGGTCAACCCGATATTCATAAAAGCTTTCTCAGCATTCGTAGGGGCCCTAGGAATTCTGAAAAAGCCCTTAACAATTTATTGATGATTTTGTGGGGCTAATTTTGGGTCCAAAAAAATAATTCAAAATGGAAGTTGTTCTTAAAATATTTTTTTTATAGGTTCTTGTAAAAAAAAGTAGGTCAATTCAATATCCGTAAAGGCTTTTTCAGTATTCGTATGGGTCTTAAGAATTCTGAAAAAGCCCTTAACAATTTATTGATGATTCCAAAAAAATTATAACCACAAGTTATTCTTAATAAATGGTATTTTTTTTTATGAGTTCCTATAAAAAAAATTAGTTCAATTTCATATTCAGGAGAGGTTCCAATCACATAGCTCGATCGGGTGTTTCTCTAGAAACGACGTTACTCTGACAGGGTTTTGTTTGATTAACCAATTAAACATTGGGAAATAATTTTCACTCCTTTTTTGTTAACGCAACTTTCCTGCAAGTGTATTTTTGGCAAAAATACACTTGCAAGGGAGTAGCGTTAACAAAAAAGGAAGTAACAAAATCAGTAGCCTAACATTCTCTGATTGAAATCGTTTTCATGAAACGAAAGAAAGAAAAGTAATAATTAGAGCTAGGAAATGAAATGTTCGAACATTGGATATGCAACAAATCAAAATGCAGTCCTTACTTAAATGGCACAAATAGTTTCAGCTATTTTCTAAGTCAAAATTTGCTAATTAAAGCTAGGAAATGAAATGCTCGAATATTGGATATGAAATCGTTTTTTTTTTTTTTTAAATTTATGTTTCTTACTTGTATTTTTATTGTGCCCTTATACGTGTCTGTGCCGTGCCGACGTTAAACGTGTCGTGCCTATGCCGTGCTCGTGCCGTGCCTATGTTGTGCTCGTGCCGTGCCTTTACCGTGCTTGTGACTACCCGACCCGTTCAGCAGTATCTCTACATGCATGTGAATTGCTTCTCGACAAACGATTCACATTGTGTACCATTCACAACTATGTTTGTCTGCTTGAGAGTTAATTCCATAATTTATTAGATTCCAAATTTAGCTGTCCTGGCAATAAAAAGTTCTCCTCATAAGCAACATAACATGGAGTTGTTTAGAATGCCAAACCGAATAAAAAGTAGTCGAAGCTTTTGTTGGGCACAAACTCATAAATGAGCATCTTTTATTCTCCTTCCAAGCAAAATCCCATTAGCCTTACAAGATTTCTATACTGGAGCTCGGCTACCAATACCACCTCGTTCTTGAATTCTGGTGCACCATGCTCTGAGGTTTGAGATAGCCTTTTCACAGCTACCCCTTGTCCATTTGAAAGTATTAAACCTTGAGAATACAAAACACCCCGCGAAAATTTTAGATCCCATGTAGGACAACTTTTGAAAATTTCAAATGATTTTAGAAAAACGAGAAATACCTATATAGACTAGACCGAAACTGCCTTCACAAATATTTTACCGTCTGAGAAGTTGTTCACGATAGCTTGAATTGTACCCAAATCATATTGCAAAGACTGCACTGTTGAGATGTCATTCCCAACTAGACAAATCAAAAGTTGAAACAAGAATAAATGGTCAAAACAAGAATGGACATATTTTCTTGAGTTTGTTTTGGCTAGAAGAAGTTTCTTTACTTTAGCAGTTTAGCGGCGGGGTAGTTTTGAAATTTTCAATTGTTCTTACTTCTTACCATTGTCTTTTTTTGTACAATTATACTTTTTATTCGCCCTCCTAGTTAGTAAGCAGAAGCCTGCTATGAAAATTATAATAGTGACCCCGGCCAATTGGAACTCCGATGGCAGTGATTACTTGTGATGATGAGACTCCCCCATTTCCTGCATTCGAAATTTTATTTCATCAACAATTTTCATCAGCAAAACGTAGCGCTGACTAAGGCTCCAGACAATCTGATTTGAGTAGAGTAGTGAGTTGTTTCAGCTTGTTTGCAAAAAATGAAAAATATACTATAAGGTGAGGTTTGTCTAACATTCGTCTAAAACAAGCATTAATCAAGTTGATCCTAATCTCAAGTATCTTAGTGTTGGAAAATGTTTTCAGACTTGGTTTGTAATATAACAAACTCGTCTTGAATTAAATTTTAACAAGTCGAGTATGAGTCAACATCAAATAACTTGTATCCATTAAAGTATTAAACAGATAGGGATAAAGGATTGCATTAGGAGTCTAGCCATCAAAATCTTAGTCATGTTCAGCATTTTGTAGCATTTGGCTAGTTTGTTTAATTTTTACTTGGCTGCAATTGCGAGCCAAAAGCGAGGCCCTGAGAGCGTGGTTTTGATGAAATGCCTATATATTTTGACTGTTGCACGTGCACCTAACGTTTTTAGGTAATTAGGACCCACGATTAATTACTCATCACTGCCACCGGCGGCATCAGTAGATCCCATTGGCTGGAGGAGCTTGTACTGGCGAAGGTGGTGGAGGAGCGGCACCAAAGCCGGCATTGTAAAAGATAGAACTCCAAAGGCATAATTGTCGCTCCTTGTTTTGCATCACAGCTGTGCCCAAATACCAAGATAGAACTCCAAAGGCATGCATTGCATTCAGAATTTGACAAATACGGCATGCATTGCGCTAGTACGTACACCGATTTAAGGGATGAGTAGTTGGCTTCTGCAGTTGCGAATTTATTGCCTGAGTGATCACTTGAAGTGCGATCGGCAATATAGTTCATTACCTTTTCATGTGTAGTTCATGTTAATATATGGTTAGTGAAGTTGTTTGCCAAAAGTTAGAACTAGATATCAGAATTAAAGCCATATTTATGTATACAGCAAAGAGATACACAAACCAAACTATATTACTTGAAAAACAAGAGGTTAAGGGCTCGATCTCATACTCGACCCCAACTGGTGGCAGATGCAGAAATTTGATAAAGAGGAAGCCAACTATATAATTACTCTGAATTTGAAAGAATTGTGCTAAAAAAATAGGTCAATTTTCATTTTGAAGAGACTAAAGTAAATTATCAATATTATGAATGGGATAAGCAAATCTTAATTTAGCTAGCCAGAACACTAGCTAAAAACACACTACACCAACCTCAACATAAGGCTTAACATAACTGAATCAGTAAGTGGGCTAGGTCACTCTTGTACCCTAGAATAATGAAAAATATGGTTATATATGACCAAGCAAGGAAAAATGTTGAATTGCCCTGCTAAGGTGATCTTAACACGAGTGCAAGGGCCTTAGTTTGCTAAGGCGTTACTAACACGCATACAAGGGCCTTAATCTGTTAAGGCACTACTAAGACGCAAACACTTAAAATGGCGCCTTAGTCAAGAATTTTCTTATTAAAATCCTCCCACGATCCTAACAAACAAATCCTAATACAAGATCTGGATCCATGAATTTTTGGTGGGGTATGGACTGATCAGAGCTTTTATTTCACCTGGCCTTTCAAGATGCATTGCATATCCTGTTTTGGCTTGATACTTAAGCTGATTATTTTTTTTCCCTTATTCAAATTTCTTTTGGTATTTATTAATTTTGCATCAATTTTTTTTATTGGATTATTGACTCATTTTGAGAGGAATTAAAGAGTTAAAGAATTATGAACCAAACTAAAATGTTTTTGAATGAACAACATAAATAATCCAACAAGCCTATATGTTTTGTATTGACTTTAGTGAACTTTTTGAAGATTTTGATAATAATTTTTTACTTTTTATATTCCTCTCATCGAATTGAACAAAAAATTGACATAAAACTAATAAAGACAAAACGAGATTATTTACCCAAAATAGGCCTATAAGTTCATTTTTTTTCCTACCCTAGTCTAACTCCTTTCTCTCACGTACATGTGATCATAAAAACATTCACGATTGATGCATATAGCCCTGTCAATGGACTAGATCCAATCGGAATCCGATAGCGTTGATAAGATAATCCGAATTCGATAATCCAAATATGGATTGGATTAAATCCGTTATCAATCCGATCCGAACTTTATTTTAAAAAATCTTTTTAATAATTTTTTAAAAAAACTGTAAATTTTTTATTTTGAAAAAAAAAAAGTTTAAAAGGTTGTATTTTTATTTTAAAAATGAGAGAGAGAGAGAGAGAGAGAGAGAGAGAGAGAGAGATCACTAGTAGGACTGTAGGACTTTGAGAGTCTTGTACGGCGAGAGAGAGAGAGAGAGAGAGATCACTAGTAGGACTTTGAGAGTCTTGTACGGCGACTGCCCATGAGGTTTTCTTGTAAAACCACTTTTGCAGTGAGAAAAGGTCTAATAAGAGTTTTTGTTTGCTTTTTTGATTAGGAGTTCACTTGTGATTCTTAAATAAAAGCCATTGAAGTATTATTTTCACTACCGTATTCTGTCTCTCCATAATGTTTTCGAAAAAAGAAGTTTGAATCCAAAAAAGTATGCTTTGGAAATCTCCAATAATGGGAAACGGGAAAGAGGTTTTATCATAGCACCTTCGTTGGATGATTTCCCTCTTCTTTTTTATATCAACAAAGAAAAAGTTTTTATATTATTAAAAATGATAAAAGAAATCTTATGGTAGTACATTAGAGAGCATTATGCACAATGGTAGTACCTCATTCATCAATACACCTCACATTTCAATTCTTTTTAGAAAATACATAAAAAGCCCTAAAGTTGATAAGAAACCACCAAACACCTAAAAAAAACTCAGTCCAAACAAATGGGTAAAGCCGAACACCTAAAAAGTAACAGCTTAACCAAAGATTGAGAGAAGGAAAAAAAATTCTATAAAAAAAAAGAGAAAGAAAAATGACGGTCAAAAACGTATTTTGATAATTAATGTGCCAATGACATTTTCAATATTAATAAATATTTTCAATATATTCTTGATAAATATTAATTATCAACACAGCAAGGAAAGTATTCTACTACTACTATAACTCCATTATTGGGCACAGGAAAGGCAAAGAGGAATTCAACGTTTTACCGCATCATTGGACCCACATTTGTCCCCACTTCATGTGGGCCCACTTATGTCCACAAAGACACATTATTAGAATACAGATACTAAAACATTACGGTAGTACTACCTCCATTTTGTATTAAAAGTCTATTACGAAAAGTTGTGTTATTTTTAAAATAAAAAAATCAATTACTATAATTTTTTGAATTTTTTCGTACTGTATATTAAAGATCGACAGTGCGAAAAAATTTAAAAAATTATACTCGAAAATAATTGATTTTTTGATTTAAAAAATACTAATAGAGAAAATATAGGACTCTCAATATAAAACGGAAGAAGTAGTAAATCTTAAACTGTTCCTCGGGAAACTTTACGTATGCAGAAGTAGATCCAAAATTTTTAACCAAAACTAGAAAAGTAGATCAAAAATAATTGTTGAAATTGCATTTTTATGCAGTGGTTTTTTGAAACAACCACCCTCGTCCACCCTAGCGAATCAAGTGGACATGAGAGTTAATAAGTTAGCTAAGATGCGCATAAATTGCAAATTCTCGGGACATCCAATTATAAAAAAAAGAAAGGAAGAATCAAACGTGGTTATGACATCAATCCTCAAATCATAAGTTTAAGTATATAAAGTCACCAGTCATACATTAACAGAACATAATTAAACAGTTTATAGCTTCAGAACCCCTTCTACCTTCTTATTACTACTCTGTTTCAATGTCCACGTAGAAAACAGAGCCCAAGCATAAAACAAGAAAGAACCAAAAATCACTTCTTCGACGGCGGTGAACCAAATTGAGGTGGAAGCCGAAACGGTGGCAAGAAAGGCAGCGGCGGCGATAGCACCGGCTCCCACGGCTGATTGAACCCAACTTCAGGTGCCTGTGGCGTCGACGAAAACGGCAAAGGCAGGGTCGGATTCACTGGGATGTCTGGCTCCACCGGAGGCGGCAGAAACAAGTCCGGCGACTCCGGAAATGGGAACGGAAAAGCGGGTGTCGGCGTCGAGTCGGGTTCTGGCGGAGGGGAAGAAAAGACTAATGGTGGAAAATTAAAGGGTGGTGATTCGGGTGGGAGCAGTGGAATTACAGGGGAATCTTGAATTGGTGGGGAGAACATTGGGACGAACGGAGGCGCCGGCGGAAGGAAGGAGTCCGGCGGTGGAGAGAATAGCGGGAGGGTTGGGGAGTCGGGGATTACGGACGGAGGTGATAGGAATGGGAGAATTGGCGGTTGTATGTCGTTCGGTGGTGGTGGGGAGGCGACTAGTGGTGGTGGAAACACGATGGGTGGCGGCATGTCAGGCGGAGGTGGAGAGGTAAAAAGAAATGGCGGCGGAGAGGAATCAGGGGATGGTGGGGGTGGAGATGGGACCAAGGGTGGTGGCGGTGAAGGCGGCGGAGGGGATGGTGGAGGTGGGGGAGAGGGTAACGGTGGTGGCGGGGACAGCACCGGTGGTGGTGAGGCAGGTGGAGGAGCGGGGGCCGGAGGTGGTGATGCCGGTGGTGGGGAGGTAACTACTGGTGGTGGAGAGGGGAGGATTGCCGGTGGTGGTGGGAGCTGGGGTGTGAGCGGGGGTGGTGATGAAGGTACCAAAGGTGGTGGCTGTGTTACTATTGGCGGAGGTGAGGGGACTAGAGGGGGAAAAGGGAGCGGAGGAGAGGGTAGAAGTGGCGGTGGTAGCGGCGGAGACTGGTGGCTAGGGGAGGGAGTGGGGGATGGCTCGAAGGGGTTGTTGGGGGAGGAGCGTCGGAAAGGCCATTGGGCACAGACTCCGAAGAGGTATTGGTACAGTGGGTCGCAGCTCGATGATCCACCTGATCTTCTTGATCCGCCGCTCGATCTTGATCTTCTAGTCCTCCTGCTGCTGCTGCTGCTGCTTCTTCTATTGCTTCTTGATTGCTTGTTGTCTTGTTGTGTTCTGTGTGGGGCACTTGTCGTCTGTTTTACGAGAGTTGTTGCTTCTGCTATAGATTGGGTGATGAAGAGCAATGCTAGCAAAACCACCACCACTCTGTTTGATTTCATCTCTCTCTAATTCATCACCACTTGTCCCTGTGTGTTGGTTGATGGTGTGCTTGAATCTACAGTTGAATTACACTGTCCATGCAAAAATACTATACGGCATATATAGTTCTCACAGAGAGAGATGTTAGATCATTAAATGTAGGGAAGCTCCGTCGACAAATGGCCGGGAGTAGTAAATAGCAAGTGATAAAACTTGCTGTGTACAGCTAACAATTGCGAATTTCAATATGCAGGGATTTGGTTGAACACACTCTCTCTCTCTCTCTCTTTCTCTCTCTTCGAAATTAATCATGGTAGTGAAGGCTTTGTACAGTTTGCAGTTGGATGGGTAATGGGAAGGGGGATGCATGCCTAGTTTTACGTGCCAAAATGTGTAGTAGTAATACCAGTCTACCACCTTTAAATGTTACTCGTGCAGACCCCCCCTACTTGCTTTGCTCAGTTGCTTGGGTACTCGATCCTTCGAAAATAGGAGTACTAGAAAAATGTCACTAATGCAACATTGATACTGCTATCCTGCAGGAACACTTTGCAAGTCCTTTCTCACTTTGCAACTTTTGCTTTCGGCCAATTGGAAGGAATAGCCTTCTTAAGGAAAATATGCAGATGAAATGAGGAATATTTCTGATCATTAGTTACATTCGAAGTGGTTTTTTCCGAATGTTTCAGCCAGCATGAGCACGGAATGTAGGTGTAGTTATGTGTGGGCGTGTAAGGTGCGTAGCCTTTTAGAGATGTCCATTCAATAGAGTGAAATAGAGTTTGATTATAATCAAGATCAAACTCAAAGTAATTTGGCATTTTTTGCGGTAAAAAAAAAAAAACTCGAAGTAATTTACTCGTGTAATTCTGAAAGTGAAGAGGGGCTAACTATATTTTGACAACATTAGGCATTACAATCACCGTAAATTGGTATTGCCCAGAGGACTGAGAAGAACTTGTTCGGAACATATGGAAAGAAGTGGAAAAGAATGTACAATTAAAGACAACGCAAAATTCACTATCCTCACTAAACACAAGCCTGCGTTCGTTGTGAATGAGAGGCCTTTGAAGTAGTTCTAGTTTTCATCCAATTCCACACTTCATATTGAGAAATGCAGATATGCGGACTTTAGAAAGGTTTTTTTCCATATTTCAGGGACAGAACCATCCCCTTTTTACCTCTAGATGAGGTCGCTCAGGAGGGAGGGGAGACACCGTTCTCGCTCACTCCGGCAGCTTTTCTAGGGAGCTATTTCTGTCCTGCAAATCTAGCATGTCTTTGCTTGTACTCTTTTATATTCATATATATGATGTTCTCTTTATTTCATAAAAAAATTGATGCAGGCTGAACATAATATGTTGAGTTCTGGAGAATATGCAATTGGATGGAGCAGCAAAGACCAAGCAAGTGCGATGCTCTTGTATTATAACCCTGAGTTAAAGAAATTTCTAGATGAAGGCAGGTTCAAAGCCTTCAAGAAGATCAGGAGACTTGGCTAAGCTGCAGCTCTCCGCTTTCAAGTCTACGAGATGATGATGTAGCTTAAATCCTTAGAATCTGTATTTACTGGCATGTATGTGAGACGTGGTCAGAGTAGCAAAACCGACGTTATTTGGGTCTTTTTCCTAAAGCAGTGTGCAAATGTTATAAACAGTTCTGATTTCTTATCCTTTTTGTCTAAAGGCTAAAGCCAACAACATGGCCTTCCTGACTTGGTGGATGAAAGTTCCATAAGTTTTGACGCAATCTACTCATTCTATGTTCTGTCATTTATTTCTCTTAAAATTCCAGAGGTTTTGGTGTAACTTTGGGTATAGCAAGGTACTGTGCTGTCTCTACCGACAATAACTCTCTATCCATTCGTGGAAAAGTTAGTGGGTAAATCAAATATTGTACCAAAACTCTGCTGCGCTTTGAGATTAAAACTTTGGGGAGCGAAATTGCAAATATAAATCAGGCCATGTCGAGAATTGAGAAGTCTTCTCATCTTCTTATGTTAGGGTAGTACTTTTTCTTTTTGATAACCGGTTGTTATGGCCAGTTTGCGCGTGTCTCAACTAATTTCGAAGCCTTGAAGTTAACTGCCGGACAAATATCTAGTGGTTTCTAGGTTTGGAATGTTTGGCCTTTATGTGATTCGAACTTGCGATTTCTTGGAGGGCAAGCCCTTTAGTTGCTTTCTCATACCCACTTGGCCAAATCTCTTGAGGTTATGTTGGGGTAGTTTTTCTTTGAGTTTTTGGTTGACAAAGAGAGCAAATTGATATTTTTAGTACTTGGACTTATAGAGCCTATCCCTAATATGAAAATGAGAAAATTCATTTTTTGAGCAGGGTCATTAGTAGTACTAGTTTTCTTGGTATGTTAAATTTCAGGGGTCTTTCATTCTTTTCACAATGGATTCAACACTTTTCTCAGTAGATTTTGTTTCCTTTGTCATTTTGCTTCGACCGCGCTAATTATGAATTCTTACTCTCTCCATGAGAATAGGTTGTTTTGGATATCTATGTCATCATCAAAATCTCGTTTATACGAAATTTGTGCTGCGAACCACTGGAAGCCACCTTTGTTCGAATGTTTCGAGCAAGGCCCCCGCCACATAAGGCTGCGATATTACGGACTAAGAGATTAAAATCTGGTTTTTTAGGTACAGTCTTTGTTTCCAGATTTCATTCCATTACATTCTTCGACTAATATTATGTGACTTGCGATGAATCCCTGATTTACGCAGGTTCACTTTCAAGGTGAAACTAGTTAGAGGTAAAATTACAAGCCTCCACTATGGATTTGGAATGCTGGGGTTCTCCTCGATCGACTTAAGAAGAAGACAGCAGCACAAGAGGCAGCTGAAGGGGCACTCATGTACTTGAAGCATTTAGGCTATATCATTAGCTGCGCAAATGAAGAAAGAAAATATATGAGGGTCTAAATTTAGGTCATTTCATTAAGCTACTACTGATCTCTACTTACTTCTGGAGTAGGTAGGGCTAGAGATGGTAATTAATCGGTAGGTGTAGGCTGCTAAAGCCGTCTTGTTGTCTGTTAACGGTTTTTGCTCGGTCCGTTGATGGAAGTTCCGGCTCAGTTGGTAGCAACTTATGTTGGCGGCGGAGATGGGCTGAAATTTGGTGATCTTTTGAGGGTGATGTTTCGGGAATATATGACATACAGGATAAAAAATATCGCCATCAATCAGGAGGTAGAACTTATCATTTGCAGAAGCTTCCTCGTTGCCTATTTCTTTTGTGAGTTTTGTTTTTGGAAGCATAGTGGAAATAGGGTGGCTCACAGTTTACCTAGACAGGGCCAAGATCCTATTGTTTGGCCCAAAATTTGTCACCATATATATATATTTTTTTTATCCGAAAATTTGTCACCAAAAGAATGAAAAAAAATCCAGTGAAAGAAAAACAGTCAATCCTACTGAAAAGTTAGTCTTTTTCGTTGTTTTATATGAGGTTTTTTTTTAATTTTGGTCTATAATTTTAGATATTTTTTATTGTTCTCATCCAAAAAAAAAAATGATTGATGTAAAAATTTGACCCACATGTAATAATTAAGACAAAACGTTAAAAAAGATGAGGCTAAAGCGTCGCCAATACGTGAGGCCAAATGGGCCCCTACTATTAGCTCATTGAGCGATTTTCTTTCGGTCTTGGGCCTAAGCCCTCAATGTTACATTATTGGGTGGGTCTAGAAGTAGAAGAAATGACCCATGGAGACAGCTATTTGATGAAAATGAAATGGGCCTATCTGGGTCGTTTGAAAAATGGAGGAATCTGCCAGAGGAAGGGTTGGCGTCTGATTGCTAGTTGGTGGGTCAATAGCTTATCAAGACTATGATCAGTAGCTGATTCGAGAGGATGATCAGTTACACTGGGACTGAGACATGGCCAACACTCCTACGCTTGGGAACACTCCTACACTCCTATGCTTTAAAACTTAATACTTTGTGAACTTTGGAAAGGATTACCCAAGATTGGGACGTCAAAAATTAGTTGGTGATGTAAAAGCCCCATTCTTCATTTGCCATTTACCTTATTTTACCAACATGACTTTCGATTCTTTTGACGATTCGCTGATATCTAAATTTCTGAATGACTTCATTTATCTTTTGTCCCAAATTTTGGGTCTCCATTCGAATAAGATTTAAACGAAATAACCATAAGTTTACCAGTAATGAAACAGGAATGTGGAACAATTTAAATTGCTTCATCGTGTAAGTTAACACATCTAATTATCCAATTGATAACTGGCCAGGTTAACTCAAAACGGATCTTGATGTCATTGAATTTCTACATATTATTAAATTGATAAGGTCATGAATTTCTACATATTATTAAATTGATAAGGTCATGAATTCCTACATATTTCATTTGAAAGTACTCATAATGTTTAAATGTTGAGGATTTTTTTATCATGCATTTTGAGGATCTCGATAGGTTTTCTTGGGGGTAATGCAGGGTGTTACGAGCCAACTTACGCGCATCTCGAACTACTACAACCCCTCCCTATTGTGTTTGACAACTTAAGGTGTAATGCCCTCTGCAAAAAATCCAGCATTCACAAACAGAGAGAGAGTGTGTGTGTGTGTGTCTGTTTCTTGGTTTTTTGCAATTCACAGGAAAAGATAACATTATTATAACCATGTGAAAGCAACCGTACGTGCATATGGGCTTACAAATTGGATAGCTTAAAACCATGTGCCGTAACATGGCTATTGGGGGCTAAAACTATTTGGACAACATGGTTGCACATGTCAAGGGATGGGAAAGGAGTGAAGTAGAAAACGAAATACACTAGTCCTGCCATGAGTGAGAGAGAGAGCAATTTTTATGTTGTAAATCTTGTCCATAGCGACAACACCTCTCACAAGAAAACTTGTGGCCGGCTCAAAATACGTGAGTCTCACTGTTTCAGATACAGTTGTGAGAGGATAGAGTGATGCTCCAAGAACACTCGATAGACAATTACAAAACCCAATTATATATCCAACTTTTTGGTGGGTATTTACTTAATTACTTGCAGTTGGAACACTCGATAGACATTTACAAAACCCAATTATATATCCAACTTTTTGGCGGGTATTTACTTAATTACTTGCAGTTGGAATTATCGTAAAAATAAATTATTCAAAAGCATATATAAGCAAAGAAGATAAGATAAAATAAAATAAAAAATTTCTTAAAGTCAACTTTCTGTAGCTATTTTAAATTACTTTTTGTGAAATAGAAATTAAAGAGATCATAACTTGCAGCCAGACACTACTTAACCAATCTTAAGTTGATAGCTATAAAATAAAACCTCAAAACAAACCCTTTAAGTGGGTTTTTGGTTGAAGTCACTCATTCCCAAGTATCTTGCTCCAATGATAGAGAGATCCAAACCTAATAATAAGTTTTTGAACTAGGTCTTGGAAGTCATGATTTATGAGGTAAAACGGATGATGATTGTTCCCCAACAAGATAAGGACGTGAGATTCCATTAAACCCCATTATTAATTTTGACTGCCTTTTTCTGGCATATAAGTTGTAACTAGGAAAATATGGACTGCTTTTTCTTCTACCCTGGAGCAAACTGAATGTCTGATAAGTCCATGAAAACCCCAATTTATTCAAGAATATGGGCAGATGATTCATTAGTTTGCTGTTTTAACCATTCAGCGCGCCATACGACGTTTAGCAGATATTCTCGTACATGATTATATTTATTTAAACAAAACAGAACGAGTCAACCTCATAGAAATAGTATCTAGCACGCAAGAGTGATATATGAAGTCCGTATATGAGCGAGGAAAGAAAATTGTGCATAGTTTTTAGTAAGGTTGCAAAAGAAATCTAATAGCCAGTACTCAATCATGAGCAAACAAAATCATGAAACATCTTATCAGAAACAAAATAATGAGACATGGGAAAACTTTCACCCTGGATGTTTTTGTGGGACAAAATCAATTTCCAAATAGCCAGACAATCATGGGCTTAGATAAAAAAGGGCGGGCACCGCCCCAATTCACTCCAAAAACATCATGGAGATAGATAACTAGCATAGAAGGTAAGCAAGCAAAAACTTTGCAGCCTGTGCAGTTTTGCTTTCCATTGCATATGGTACAAAAGTTTCTAATCAATAATACGATTAAACATAATCATTTTCTTTATGCTAGCTCTGTTCATCTCCTTTATTTAGACCATTTTGTACCTCCTTTTATATTCCTGAGCCATGAGAAATGAACCAGAAAGAGGAAATAGTTGCTTAATTAGTACATCCACTAAGGTTCTTATCTTTCAAGTTTATTTTTCGTTTTACGAAACATGTCATTCTTTCATAATATATCACCTTTTGTGAAACTCATCTATACTGAATTAGGGCAATGAACCTAATCTTCTTACAGCTTCGATAGGTCTCATGAGAATTGAAGTGCTCATAGAAGAAAAACTTCTCCATATCATTGCAAACAAAAAGTTTGCAAATTTATACAACGATCCAATTTATGGTCAATGCTTGAGATTTAGGGGTTTGCTTTCTTATAAGGTCTCAAATCCTAAACCTCTCAGGTGCTATCAATTTTTATAAGGTCAGTTCATGTGAAACTTTGCTTCGGTTTAATGGACTACTGGTAAGTGGGCGGTGAGATTGAATCTCTAAAATTAATCGAGGTCCGCGTAAATTGACAAATATACCTCTGCCATCGAAAAATTACTTTTTTTTGATTGGTTAGACAATGAGGTCTCCGATTTTAAACGGGCCCACCATACTGCTTTTAACAAAGGTTGTCCATTTAACAGTAATAGGTGGGCCCAAAGGGTTAGAAACGGCAAAACCTTAGCAGGGCCTCAACTCAAGTAGCAAAACAGATGCAAGGCCTCAACTCAACTCAAGTGGGGGTCAAATAAATGGTAAATCTATCAATTGGGATGTCTCCGGGAAAACAAGATGTGGATTTAAAGTGACTATTTTAGTCAAAAGTTACCCCTTTCTTTGTTTTTGGAAGGAATAAAAAAGGCCAATGGAGCTGTTGTCTATTTTATATGAGGAAAAAAGCCAGTGAGGAGTGAGAACACCAAGGGCCATGTCTACATTATAATCTCCAAATTCCGAAACCTTCAATCTTGTTCACACTTGCAGCACATTTCCACATCTCTCTTTACTGAGAAGTTTACTAAACGTCTCCTTCACCCACGAACTCGGGATCCTGTAGTGCAGGGATAGTGCATAGTGCACAATTTTAGCTGTCGAAAATTGTTTTAATGGTCCATATTTGTTAAAAGACTGTTGATTTTGTCACTCCCTTTTTTGTTAATATCACTCTCCTGCAAGTGTATTTTTGGTGCAAAAAAAAACTTGTAGGGAAATAATGTTAACAAAAAAGGGAATGACAAAATCATTTCCTTTGCTAAAAGTATCCTATAGGAGATAGACGACTCAGATAGTACACTACGGAATCTCTGGGTGCCCCACCTGAGTGTACTCCCATTTGCTATATTTACTTGACAGGGCAAAAAATGCTGGACCCACAAAGGGTAAAGGAGTTGTATTGAACCTTCTAATTCCTTCACTTTTTACACACCTCTAAAGTTTTGGCTTAGGTTTAAGTATGTCACTTGTTGGGTTTTTTGGTGTTGTAGTCCATCTGCTTATTCTATGGTATGTGCTTATTCTACTTTCAATCTTTACACTGCGCTCGTAATTTCAATCCTCATATTTGCAAATTTTTATTAGTTTGGAATGTGTTTTAAAGATACTTTCACTTTCACGCTCACGCACGCGAATTATGTAACTTAGGATGCCTCTGTGTAGTAGTAGTTGTTTTGCCTTTCAATGAATTTATTCACCAAACGAGACGAGAAAAAGAAAGAAAGACTATATTGGGATCATGGAAAGAATTGCATAATCTCGAGAACAAGTCCATGAATCCGAGCCAATGCAAATTACTATACTCTAACCATTTAATATTAGTACATAATTACCTACTTGGATATATAGTGAGCTAAAACAAGAAGGGATCCCAACGGATTGTTCGAGTGGAAGCATAACAGCCAATGAGAGGTTTATTCTCAAGTTCACAGGTTCGACTCTCACTACCTACTAAAAAACCTCTTCGGGCCACTGAAGGGTCGTTACTTTCAGGGCAATGACAGATTGAAAATGCGACATAAGATTTCCTAACTGGGCACAACAGAGCAAAGCTCCATAGACCCACAATCAAGCAACTCCTCAATCATCTGCTCTATATGATCATCTTCAAGAGGCTTGAAAATTTGCTGCTGATCACTCTCTACTTGGAATTCCTTTCCCACGCAACCGGGCCAACTCACCGTCAACCCGGCCCCCATTTCTCCCTCCTTAGCACCATGAGGAGATTGAGCTTCGTGGGGAGCTTTAGTTGCTGTTTTCTCGGCCATCTGTAGGGATGTCATTTGGCATCTTTGTAACTTGGCCGTCAAGGTAGCCGAGAGAATCTTGTCATTGGAATTAGAATGGAAGTTGGTCCGAGCTCTTGGACCGCACATGAGCCGGGCCGCTTCGTCGTACGCTCGCGCCGCGTCCTCCGCCGTCTCGAACGTGCCTAGCCATACTCTAGTCTTCCTGCAATTTTGCCCCCAAACAAAAAAAAAAGAGTTCAAAAAACCACTCTTTTCGGTACCAACAAAAGATAGTGAAATATCAAACAGTTTTAGACAAGTGATAATATGGGAAAGACTGAAAGAGGAGTTTTACAGAATGGGGTGGCGAATTTCGGAGACCCAAGAGCCCCAGTGCCGTTGGCGGACGCCGCGGTATCTTTGTTGTGGCCTAGCCATGGTGGGAGATCAGTGTTTGTGATTGTATGTCTCTGAGAAGTGGATTGTGGAGTGTGGAAGCAGAGGAGGGGAAGAGGTTACCAGAGTGATATGAGTGGGCAGAGTAGTGTTCTCTTCAGTCAGTCTTGTGGGCCTTTTAAGGCATTTACTTGGGAGTGGGCTCACACTGTCTGTCTTATTTTTCCAAAGAAATTGATGTTCACACTTTCTTTTTTTATCCAAACTGTTTTTTTTTTGTGTTGAAAGTATATAAAATTTTTTACTAAAAGACAAAAAGAGAGTGTGAATAACCAAAAAAAAAGAACGTACATGAGTATCAATTCCTTTTTCCAAAGGAGCGAAAATGAGGTGAAACATGGGATTGATCCTGTACTAATAATCCAATGTAGGTACTTCGTTATAAAGTACTTGCAGAGATTACACACTTACGGCCCGTTTGCCCACCAGATGTAAAGGATTTCTTGATTCACCAGGATAGTATATCTTATGTATTTTGTATTTGTTATCCAATCGCGGCCGGCCTGGATATAATAAAACCTTCATCCCCCGTCCTTGTTATATTCGCCCTTACATATGGCTTCTTAATTATGAAAATTTCATCTCTTCTTACAAAGCCTAACCTTTTAAGTGGATTTGGTCATTCAAGGTATATTGGACCCAAATGATATGCATGGTGTGAAGTCCAGTTTGATAAAACTCCTAGCTCTTGGGAGAAACTTTGTAGACCAGACTCTCTTCACAAATAATTGATGGGCAAATATATCTGATGGTTTTGATTATTCTCAAAGCCAAAGGCGGGACGAAATCTTCTCAACATTATAGTCTCTTAGCAAGTGGAAAGAATCCCTATTTCCCTAGACTAGAATGGGAAAAGATGCAAGTATTTATTGTAGTAGTTTGTGGGCATGAATTCATTGCTCACATCACAGTTTCCTAAACTTAGAAAACCTACCCATATGCCCCCTGCGAAGCCAGGATAGAATCAACTTACGTAATCCACATGCCACGCGGCCCACGCCTCTCTCTCTCTCTCTCTCTCTCTCTCTCTCTCTCTCTCTCTCTCTCCCTGGTTTGTAGGTTTCTAGCTGCAATTTTTGACCATCATTTATTGGTTTTATTTTGAAACCGAAGTATCCAACAAAGGTGTTTGCTTGCAAGTTGCATCCTTTTCACTCCTACAGTTAGGTCATTCCCACATGCCCTGTTCGCCAGAATATCGTGTAGCTGAGAGAACAGAGACAAATGCCGCCAATTAAGCTAAATGTACATATCTCTCCAATTTTGGATCCGGAACGTTCAAAAAGTACGCTACCCTAAACCCTACAAATTAACTTCGCAAATAATGTATCTTAGGCAACCGCATGCCCCGTTTCTTGCATTGACTAAACCGGATATTTGGTATTCAGCACTAGTTCGTCTATAACCTGAACACAAGTCATTTTTCGGGACTATATTGAATTTTTAAGAGAAGCGGATTGTCTGTTGGATGGACGAAAATGTGAACTTTTATTGAAGTTTCAGAGAGCCAAGAAATGGCCCTCCCCAGCCATGTATTATGACAACGCAAATGAATGTTTTGGTCCAATCGATTCAAATCCATGACTTCCAACACCATGGAGCAACATTACCAAAGCACCAAAACCCGTGATAATTACAGGCATGTATAATGAGCACAATTTCTCACTGTGACTTTGTCTTTTTCGATCATAACTATGACTTTGTCTGACATGGGAAATTTACAAAATCTCTTTCTATGAACCTTTTTCTTTTTGAGATTCGACGGACAGGAGTATTTGGGGCGAGCTTGTTAGATTTATTCCACATCGCTCATCTAAGCCACCCAAGCTTGGTTAATAAAATTTAGAGGTTACTCCACCTATTGCCAGTTGGTTTTAGATTGGAACCCTCCAAGAAATCTAACTGAGCTTATGCGCATCTTGACTGTTCTCCTCTCCGACGGTTACGGGTATCCGGGCGAGTTTATGTGCATCTCGACTGTTTTCCTTCCCGACGGTCACAGGTATCAAGACGAGGTTATGTGCACCTCGATTGATTTTTCCCCCAATCTAATCAAAAGCAGGCCATCTTCGCTAGAACAGCAGAACTAGGTGATTCTCAAAAGATTTTTATTGCCACTAGGGCTCCGTTCCAGAATCCTTCTTAAAAAATAAGCAGCTTATTTTACATTTTCAAACTCAAAAATAATGAAAATGAAAAATAATTTTTCAATTTTTTTTGCATCGTATAAAAGATCTCATCGAGATCTTTTAAACAAGATCCATATTACATATTTATAGATTTCAATAAACCCATAATTTTTAAATTTAAAATTACTTTCTTAAAAAATAAGAATTTATTTTTGCTTCTGGAACGGGCTAACTGTTTTTCCACCTTAAGTTGTGTGAAATTGACTGGGAACATTGTGCCACTTTTTGATTTATGGACCCATTGTCCAGATCAAAAGCCCATTTATATTGTAGCAGGTGGGATTTGATAAAATCTGCCAAGCATGCGAGCCGTGTTTTTTTCCAGCCTGTTATCCCATGGTTCTATAACTATTATTTTTTCTTCCACAACAAAATAATGTAAAAGAAACGAGCCTTCCCGTGACCGGGAAGAAGGATAGTATATATGTTTTTCTCCTAAAATTATGAAATCAAATGGCGAAAATAGTATGCTATTTTACAAAAAAGAATTTAAATTAAAGTACTATGTACCAACATGCTAATCTTACTTTTACCAAAAAAAGAGAGAAAATGTTGTTTTCTTAAGAAAATTGTAGGCGTAGCTTTATCTTGCGTTTGAGAGTGGACAGCAAAAAATAAATTTTCGTTGCATTGTAGAATTCTTAATTTTGTAGGTAGCTAGTCAAGTAGATATGTTCTTTGGCATCAAAGTCTTTGATCCTTAACATTTTTATATAAGGACATAGACTTCCTAGAGGATAATGTTGATACGTACACAAAGAAGTCAAGGTTACGCGTGCTTACGAATCAACAAGATAAAAAGGATAGGTTCCTCAAAGATAGTGCGTTATGTTCTTTTCTTGGCATTTACTCAATGACTCGATGCCAAGTAGTAATTGGAATCCATCAACTTCCATGCAAAATTGAAAAAAGTTGCATGCACCTTGATTTGATAGGTATACACAGGTCCGGTCCGGTCTTGTTTTTTCGAGGGCTTGAAGTAAAAGTTAAAGATGATGTCTTTTATACAATACTAAAATTCAGAGTAATTTTTAGGGGCGTAAAGTGATTGCACATTGTGCGCTTTAACTTAGGACCACATCTGTACCAGAGTCGCTGAACTGGTGGGAGCCATGCATGTTTGCACATTGGGCTTTTAACTTAGGACCGCATCGGCATCCTTTTTATGTTTCCTAGTTTTCTTCCTTTAATTGCATTGTTTTTTTTTGTTAAATTCAAGTGTCTGAACTAACTTACTTACGCACATCTCAACCAAATTAAATTACAGTTGTTTGTTTACCTCATTGTGCAAGACTCATTATGACCTCAAGGCAGGCACGACGTAGTGTTGTGCTCTCCGGATGGGCACATTACAGGACCCTTGGAATTTAGTATGAACATTTGTTCTATTCAGCTCATCGATTTTGTGTTCCTAAAATATGAGATTGATTGAACATAAGCACCCACATGGACAAACACGTACACATTCTTTTAAGCCAAAAAAATAATATAATGGCTATGATTGCAATTAAAAAAAAAACTATAAAAAAAGTAGTTTGTCCACGTGTGTTTCAATATCTAGCTAATTGAATCTTTATTTTAAAAATGAACGACAAACTCAGCGGGCACGTTTGATGACTAGATTATTTATCGAAATGATTGGGAAAAATGGGATTAATGGGGCGTTCCTGAGATGATAGTCTAATAGATGGGATTGTACGTCGTACATGATTAGTTGTACTGTATGTATCCGTTTGGGGTGGATAAAGGATGTTATAAGGAGTGGAGATTAATTTTTATGATTGGATGAAGCAAGATATAATCCAAGGGTCTGGATTAGCATAAACCACCCTCACGCCTGTGCTGGTAGTTGATAGTCCCGTACATAGGGAATTAAAAAAATCCCCCCTACAGTCCAGTCTTATCTTTAATCCTACGTGATAAACATGGGTCTAGCTAACCCTAAACATCATGTGGCCCCTCGTACAGTGGGATTAGCTAACCATGAACCGTTGAATTAGTCATGTTTGATTGTCGAATTATTTTTAAGAGAGATTTAAAATGAGATTAAGAATTAAAATGGAGGAACACATGCGGGGTTGATTGGACAATAATTGATGACTTTATATGAATGCCATAATGAGTCGTACGAGTTTTATCCAATGCACTGGATTTGAGATTGTGTCAAAATAGCACTGAACCGGCGCAACAAAATTACAGTACTAGTATTTTTTTGACTTTTTGACATTGCAGCAAACCAAAATAATAGCTTTTGACATCCGACCGGTGAACTTGCTCTAATCATCATAACAAAAACAACAGCAGGCAACTCAACAGATTTCAAATGCGATACACTCAATTCTAGTCTCGACTCACTTCCGCGCCCTGTTAATTAAATTCAACAACTAACCCAAGACAGCCATTTTCACAAGTCGATAATTATTAGACCTATAAACCACCAATATCCAATACCAACAAACTCAACAATTCACTCACACATTTGCTTCTTGTTCTTCTCTTCGATTGAGAACCGCAACTCCATGAGGCTCTGCCTCAACAATTCACTCACACATTATAGTAAAACCCGTGTTTGGTTCTCATTTTAAATTGGATCGAGGCCCATTATATGCCATTAAATAGTGTTTTTAAAGGGTAGTCCTATGGTACACACCCCTTATTAGGGGGTGTACCGTACGCACCATAATTTTAAACCTTTGGATTTCAAAGTGAATAATCTGGACCACCCATTGATTAAATCAATTAATAAAATAAAAAAAGGGCTTAGCAGGTAACAAGTTGTTCTCTCCTCGTTGACTTTCTCTCTCTCCCTCTCCCTCATATGTAAAATATTACAAATTATATAACATAACCACAATTGTTATGACAATACAAAAAATTGGCACTTACTTACCACAATGTGTCGTACCAAAAAAAATCGATCACTTGATACAACTAAAATATGTTGTAGCGCAATCAATAATTATTATACTCAAGCAAGATACATGTCTAAAATATCACAAATTAATATCGTATAACTTGACATCCTAACAGCCCTGATTGATCATTCTAAAAATACACTCACTAACGACATTTAAATTGTACATTCAATTTATATTTGATATGAAATCTAGTCCTCTGTTATCGTTGAATATATGGTAGCCATGCTACCGTGACACAATAACGACAATTAAATCCGTTGAGTTTTTTATGTTTGTTGATTAACTCACCTACGTAAATTTTTGCCTCAATCAAGTTTAGAAAACTCCATCATCGGAACGCAGATTGAATAATAGAATGATATTTTCCATCCAATTAATTGTCTAGCTATAAGCCATCAACTTCATTCTTGGTACGAATAACCTAATTGATATTATATAAAAGATAGACGATTTAGATTTAAAAAAAAAAAAAAACCTTACGTGGGGATCAGATTGTGTATTATTAGATTTTAATGTTGTATTGAAATTGAACAACTAGATTTGTCGAAGTATGAAACTACAAGGACTCTATGTAATTTAACTAAAAAACAACATTTTTAAAATAATAAAAAAAGAAGGAATGAAGGGTAGTATGAAACTACAAGGACTCTATGTAATTTAACTAAAAAATAGCTTTTTTAAAATAATTAAAAAAAAAGAATGAAGGGTGCAAGACTTGAACTCCTAATTTTTTAGATAAATGTCCAAACTCCAACACCTTTTCACTATGGTACATAATTGAGAATTTGAAATTCTAAAAGCTATTAATTTTATAATACTTTCTTGTACGTAGGGACCCTATTTCCAGGCTGAAAATTTGAGAAGGCATTGGCCTCAAATGCATCTGTCTTAGTGCTTGGCCTGCACTTGTAGATCATATTTTAGCCTATGTCATTAGTGTAAATCAGTATGTCAACTATAATAATTTTTTTTAATAGAAAGTATAATGACAATAAATTTACAAAATTATTTATATTGTACTTTCACGACCTAGTTCCAAGAACTACCATTAAGGCTCCGTTTGTTTCGATGTAAAATGTTTTACAATGTAAAATATTTTCCATGTAAAATGTTTTTTCAGAAAACAAATTTTAAACTTTTATTTTCCGGTGTTTGGTTACCAACTTGAAAATATTTTCAGAAATCAACAAAATAGTGTTCAAAGAGAGATGGGGAGCTTAAATGGTGGAGAGATATGAGATTATTGGAATTGAACATAGGTCAGGACTGACGATCGAGGAAACTATGCAATGAGAATTGCAGTAGAAAGCAACGGATTCATTTCGGAAAATAACTTACGGAAGATTTAAGGGTAAGTCATTTTTATCCAATTGATGGAAAATGTTTTACATGTAAAATGTTTTCCTCATTCTTTACGCAACCAAACACTGGAAAATAGGTAAAACATTTTACCGAAAAATATTTTACGTCCAAACAAACGGAGCCTAAATTTAGATTTTTATGCATAGGGTGAAGGTTTGGCACCGATCCACCTGTCAAATATATAGTGCCAATTATTAAGTGCACCACTCTAAATATCCGTATCTTGAGACAGTTAGGTAATTATTTGTTTTAGTGACCTCTCATTTTTTCAGGAAAAATTGAAGGAATTTTGATTTTTTGAATAAAATTTTATCGAGAAAGAATTTAATTTAGACTAATATTTTGAGAGGAAATTGTAGTTGTATTCGAAAATTTGGGTATAGTACTTCTTTTTTGGTGAATTTATTGGATGAAAATTTGGAGCAAGAACTTCATTTTTAGTTTAAATTAGTGAGGTATTGTGTATGGGCAAATAAGAATTTGAAAAAGTAGTGTGGAGGGAATCAAAAATTAAGATAATATGGTGGAAATTTTAAAATTTGAAAAAATAATGTGGCGGGAATTGAAAATAATTAGTGGTATGGTATTTTGCTGATTTTAACTATCGTTTACTGAACATTCCGATTGAAAAAGCCTATTTATGGTGTTGTCATAATAAATTTGGTTATATTACTAAATTTGTGGTATGGTATTTTTTTATTATAACTATCGTTAACTGAACATTTCGATTGAATTTTTTTTATACTACACGCTGTGGATATGAAAACGTCAATTTATGGTGTTGTCATAACAAATTTGGCTATATTACTGAAATTGTGGTATGGTATTTTGCTGATTATAATTATCGTTAATTGAACATTCCAATTGAATTTTTTTATACGACACGTTGTGGGTATGAAAACGTCAATTTATGGTGTTGTCATAACAAAATTGGTTATATTACTGAATTTGTGGTATTTTAGACTGTGTTATTACGGAATATTTTAATTAATTTCCTTTGGTACGACACATTGTGGTAAGAAAACGTAAATTTATGATATTATCATAACAATTGTGATTTGTTGTATAATTTGTCGTATTTAAATATGTTTTCTTTTGTTACGACACGTTGTGTTGAGAAAATGACAATTTTAGGTGTTGTCATAACAATTGTGGTTATTTTATAAAATTTGTGGCATTTTACAAATATTTTTGGCTTGAGTGTAACAATTGTTGATTCTGGTACGACATATTTTGATTTTGTTACGAAATATCATACGAGTCAAATTTTTTTGGTACGACTTATTGTGGTAAGATAATGCCAATTTTTGGTGTTATTATAACATTTGTGGGTAGCATTATTTAATTTTTGATATTGTACGCATATATTTGGTTAGGGTACAAGTATTATGGATTCCGGTACGAATAATTATGGTTATATAACAAAAATATTTTCTAATTATGAATAACCTGCTAATGACCTGTTCAACAGGTAAATTTTAAAGTATAAGTCGTAACTAGAATCATAAATATGCATTAGAAAACCAAAAATTGGCATAATGCAAATCACAAATTGTCATAATTTAGACATACGGTATACCCTGTGTACCATAGCTTCCTCCGTTTTTAAATTACTGAGAGATGTCGAAATCAACCCCAAAAAATATTTGCTTTTCGCTCTGGAAAATGGGGTACAAACCAGACAACTATACTAATCGTCAAAGCCAATAAGGCTAAAACGAGTTCTATGTTTCATTTGGCAATCGAATTCCTAATTTTACGGCATTTCTTCTTTCCAAAATTGTCACACAATCTTCATAGAGTGTCCACACATCGTCAAAGCGTAGGAAAAAAATTTGCTATTCGCCCAATGTTTTCAAATTCAAATTTGGGGGTCTGAACTTTCAAAATAAACAAGACTTTATTATTTTAGTTATTCATTTCCACCACCTTTTAATAGAATGAAAACCATTTTTATCATTATATACTTGGTCTTAATTCGATTTGAAAGGAGAGCGACACTGGTGTTTAACTCAGAATTTTTTTTTTTCCGACCAACTGAGGGTAAAAAGGTCATGTATTTTGATATCAAAATTAATTTCTATCGAAACTAATTCGGTAGGAAATTAGGTTGGACAAGCTTTCTAATGGTTCAAACCACGAGCAAATTGGAGTTCGATAGTATCTAGGGCAAGTCCGCAAATTTGGACTCGTCGCGCATTGTTCAACATGCGCCTAGGGCGCACTGGAATGCGCCTGGGGCGCATTAGGGCTTTGTAACATGTCAAAACTTGCGGAGTTGCCCCAGACACTTCCGAACTCCAATTTGAGCGTGGTTTGAACCGTTTGAAAGGTTGTCCAATTTATTTTCTAGCCCAAGTTGTTTGGACAAAAAATCATTTGAACATCAAATGAAGTGACCATTTAACCCTCGACGGGTCAAAAAATATGATTCATTCTGGTAAGACCCGCGTTTGGTTCTCATTTTAAATTGGATCGAGGCCCATTATATGCCATTAAATAGTGTTTTTAAATTACTGAGAGATGGCGAAATCAACCCATAAAAATATTTCATTTTCGCTCTGGAAAATTGGATAAAAACCAGACAACTATAAAAATCGTCGAAGCCAATAAGGAAAACGCGTTCTATGTTTCATTTGGTAATCGAATTCCTAATTTTACGGCATTTCTTCTATCCATAATTGTCACACACTCTTCATAGAGTGTCCACACATCGTCAAAGCGTAAGAAAAAAATTTGCTTCATCATCGACATTCGCCCAATGTTTTCAAATTCAAATTTGGGGGTTTGAAACTTTCAAAATAAACAAGACTTTATTATTTTAATTATTCATTTCCACCACCTTTTAATAGAATGAAAACCATTTTTATCATTATATACTTGGTCTTAATTCGATTCGAAAGGAGAGCGACACTGGTGTTTAACTAAGAATTTTTTTTTTCCCGACCAACAGAGGGTAAAAAGGTCAAGTATTTTGATGTAAAAATTAATTTTTATTGAAACTAAATCAGTAGGAAATTAGGTTGGACAAGCTATCTAACGGTTCAAACCACGAGCAAATTGGAGTTCGGTAGTATCCGGGGCAAGTCCGCAAAGTCGGACTCGTAGCGCAATGTTCAACATGCGCCTAGGGCGCACTGGAATGCGCCTGGGGCGCATTAGGGCTTCGTAACATGTCAAAACTTCCGGATTTGCTCCAGACACTCCCGAACTCCAATTTGAGCGTGGTTTGAACCGTTTGAA
>BPLS01000619.1:1507372-1533456 GCA_019656275.1 Rhododendron kiyosumense
CCACACATCGTTAAAGCGTAGGAAAAAAATTTGCTTCATCATCGACATTCGCCCAATGTTTTCAAATTCAACTTTGTGTGTCTGAAACTTTCAAAATAAACAAGACTTTATTATTTTAGTTATTCATTTCCATCATCTTTTAATAGGGTGAAAACCATTTTTATCATTATATACTTTGTCTTAATTCGATTCGAATGGAGAGCGACACTAGTGTTTAACTAAGACAATTTTTTTTCCGACCAACTGAGGGTGTAATGGTCATGTATTTTGATGTAAAAATTAATTTTAACGAAACCAATTCGATAGGAAATTAGGTTGGACAAGCTTTCTAACGGTTCAAACCACGAGCAAATTGGAGTTCAGTAGTATCCGGGGCAAGTCTGCAAAGTCGGACTTGTCGCGCAATGTTCAACATGCGCCTAGGGCACACTGGAATGCGCCTGGGGCGCATCGGATTGCGCCCTGGGCACATTAGGGTTTCGTAATATGTCAAACCTTGCGGACATGCCCTAGACACTCTCGAACTCCAATTTGAGCGTGGTTTGAACCGTTTGAAAGCTTGTCCAATTTATTTTCTAGCCCGAGCAGTTTGGACGAAAAATCATTTGTACATCAAAAGAAGTGACCATTTCACCCTCGATGGGTCAAAATATGATTCATTCAGGTAAAACCCGTGTTTGGTTCTCACTTTAAATTGGATCGAGTCCCATTATATGTCATTAAATAGTGTTTTTAAATTACTGAGCGATGGCGAAATCAACCCATAAAAATATTTGTTTTTCGCTCTGGAAAATTGGGTAAAAACCAGACAAATATTAAAACAAAGAAATAATTAAGTTTAGAAGAGCTCAGCTTAAGTATTAACATAATATGCAAGCGAGTGTGGATGAGAGCGCGAAAGCATCTTTCAAAAAACCTTCTAAACAATAATTTATGAGTACGAGGATTCAAAGTGTGAGCGTAGAGAAAAAGTAATGAGTATGAGAGCAAATGACATTTTAAAGGGTTATACCATATTCGTTTTGGATTTTGAGGAAAGTTTTTGGGGTGATGAGTGGAGAAAAAGATAGATAGCTAGAGAAATAAGAGTAATAATTAGAAAGAAAAATTTCTTGGGGCCATGCGCAAAGAGAATATTTTGGATCTAGAGATACAAAACAAACATGGCTTACCCAAGGATACTAGGGTACTCTAAAACCCTAGAATATCTTAAAACTCTAGGGTGACACTTTCATTAATAGTAAATGTATTTTCTTAAAAATAAATCTAGTAGTAATTAAGTATTTCATCTCTGAATTAAGTGGAATCAAGTTTCATTTTCTAAATACAAAGTAAACGTATTTTCTTAAATATGGATCTAGTAGTAATTAAGTATTTTATCTCTAAATTAAGTGGAATTAAGTTTCATTTTCTTGTATTTAGGGGTAAAAATCTCAAAAAATAAATGAAATCTTTCTAGACAAAGTAAAAATAAAAGAGAGAGAGAGAGAGAGAAGAAAAAAAGACATATGGCGGGCTCCTGAAACTTATGGAGAGGATACGAAATACGCTGTCGTTTTATTGTCAGAAGAATAGCAAAAGCCCTAGGTGGCTCTTCTTCTTCCCCTTCACTCTGCTCATAGAGTCGTAGCTCTCTCGCGATCTCTCTCTCACCCAAATCCCAGAAATTTCACTGCGGGCAGCACCAGCAGCTCCCCCGCCCTTCAACCTCCACAACTCAGGTACATATTCTCTCTCTCTCTCTCTCTCTCTCTCTCTCTCTCTCTCATCTGAAGTTCCTTCTTGGGTTGCATTTATATTTGATTCAGTCACGTACACTGACCGATAGGAATTGTCCGAAATCTGCATAGCGAATTTGATAGGTATTTTTATCTCAGCAAAACAGGCATAGGGACACTGTTTCAGAGGTATTCTCAGAGCAGCCACTTTGTGGATATTGCAAAAAGTTAGGTCTGTCTCCGATCTTCCCGCCCATACCCTCAATGATTGGGGACTACATGGGTTCTGTTGTTTCTGTTGTTGGTAGCTCACATCATCGATAGGTATTGACAAATGTACATATGAAGTGAAAATAGGCATTGGTGGGTAAAATAACTTTTTTTTTTTTTGATAAACACGATGAAGATATCTGTACATAGGTATGCTATGGTATCTGTCTAAGAAAAACTTGGTAATTGATGAAATGGAACTTCATAACCGATACGCAGTAACAATTTGAGGATACGTATATGCCTGCTACGGAGAAGCTCCAATTCTCAAGTTATTTTAGGTTTAATCAGGGCCAGAGCCTTAAGGGGGGTGGGGTGGCATGTGCTACCCTGGGCATAACCTCCTACCAAAATCATAGTTTTGCTTTACAAACTCCCACCAAATTTTAGTAGTTATTGTTTGACTATTGTTGGTGGATGATTAACCTATGAAGACCTGTATTTTTTTTGGGGTATTGTGTATGATTAATATTAGAACACGGGCAAACGTTTTGTAATACTGCCTCCATCCCATATAGTCCCCAGTTGGCAAAATGAGAACTTTAAAAAATGCATTTTGGTTCATAAATTTCAAATTTTGTTTCGCAAAGTACTAGCAATCAATGTGTTTCTTAATATTTGAAAAAGTTTGAATAAAAAAAATATTCTTTTTTAAGTTCTCGGTTTGTGAATCGGACTTTCTTTTTGAGATGCAGGTGTTTATCTTTTTTGGGTGCCACCTCCATGTTCAATTCCTGGTTCTGCCTCTGGGTTTAATGGTGTTATGTTTGTGGAATATTGGTTTGGGATTTCTGTTCTTTTGCATTCTCAATGAAAAGACCTCTTCTTTCCGTCTTCACAGGACACTTCAGCAAACTCGTAGTGGCTTGAGGGACCACAGCCGACTTGGTTATGGAAGTGGTTGCAGGAGCTTCTGACTCCCCAATCCTTTTTGAATCACAAAACAAGAAACGGAGGATTTCTCTGGATAGTATAGATTCTTCTTTGTCATGCGAGGTTTTGAGTGAGATCAATGCTTCATTGCCCACTTTGCAGTCTTCTGATTATTTTATAGAACCTTGCTTAAGTGAGTTGGCCACTAGGGAGCTCATTCATCCAGGATATTGCAGTCGGGTTAAAGATCTAAAAGTTGGAAGGCTTGGATATGGATATGTGAAGTTTACCGGGGAGACTGATGTTAGGTCATTGAATTTGAATGAAATTATCAAGTTCAGTCGCCACGAGGTAGTTGTATATGAGGATGAAAGTACGAAGCCTGAGGTTGGTCAGGGCCTCAACAAGGCGGCTGAAGTAACTTTGACGTTGCAAATTAGATCATCAACGGATTATGGGGAGGAGCGATATAGAGAAGTAGCAAGGAAATTGAGGCTCAGCACAGAGAGACAGGGAGCATGCTTTATTTCATTTGAACCATCAAATGGAGAATGGAAATTCTTGGTTCACCATTTTAGCAGATTTGGTTTGTCTGGGGACGAAGAAGAAGATATGATAGCGGATGATGCGACTGCAGAAGGACAAGGTCTTGAGGAGATGCATGGTGGTGAGGTTTCTGATATTGATGAAGAACCCGCTACATCAGATTCAACTCCTCTGTCACATTCTCTTCCTTCTCATCTTGGGCTTGATCCTGTCAGGATGAAAGAAATGCGAATGCTGATGTTTCCTTCAGAGGAAGAGGAGGTTGAGGATTTACATGGGAGGTTTTCACATCAGAAGGTGGTGTTCAGTAAGGACAACTTAAGGTCACCTTTACAGGATTCTACTTCAAAGATGATACATAGATCTAGTCCCACAGTGGTGCGAAAAACCCCTCTAGCTTTGCTCGAGTACAAACCTGGTAACTATGAGTCCAGTTCTCCTGGAACCATTTTATTGGCCCAACAAAAGAAAGGCATGCCTCTGAAGACAACAAAAAGAGAAGGTTTTAGACTGGACCTAGGGCACGAAACACCAGTTACTGGAAGCCATTCTTGTAACATTGTTGATGCAGCATTGTTCATGGGGAGGTCGTTTCGGGTGGGTTGGGGTCCTAATGGTATGCTAGTTCACACTGGTGCGCCAGTAGGTAGCAGTGATCCTCAGAGGGTATTATCATCTGTTATCAATGTGGAAAAGGTTGCAATTGACAAAGTGGTCAGAGATGAAAATAACAAAGTAGGAAAAGAACTTACTGAATTTTGTTTTGATTCTCCATTGAATCTTCACAAGGAGATAAATCACGAATCAAAAGAAGTGAAAGTTGGCTCCTTCAAATTAAAGCTTCTTAAACTTGTTTCTAACCGATTGATGCTTCCTGAGATTTGCCGGAGCTATATAGGAATTATTGAAAAGCAGCTGGAAGTTCCTGGATTATCCTCGTCAGCTCGTGTAGTTTTGATGCACCAAGTAATGGTTTGGGAATTAATAAAGGTACTTTTTTCGGATAGGGAAATGAGTGGGCAGTTGAATTTGGTGGGAGCTGATAACGAGGAAGACATGATGAATGATAGGAAGGAAGAGTCTCCAGAAGTCGACTCTGAAGCACTTCCCTTAATTCGTAGAGCAGAGTTCAGTTATTGGTTGCAAGAGTGTGTTTGCCACCGTGTGCAAGAAGAAGTAAGCTCTTTGAATGAGTCAAATGACTTAGAACACATATTCTTACTTCTAACAGGGCGTCAGCTAGACCCGGCCGTGGAACTAGCTGCTTCTAGAGGTGATGTGAGACTGGCTTGTCTGTTAAGCCAGGCTGGCGGGTCCACCGCAAATCGTCACGACATGGCTCGTCAGCTCGAGCTTTGGAGAATCAATGGTCTTGATTTCAATTTTATTGAAAAGGACAGGATAAGGCTTTATGAGTTGCTTGCTGGTAATATTGAAGGGGCTTTGCAAGACGTACAAGTAGACTGGAAAAGGTTCCTGGGGTTGCTGATGTGGCATCAGCTCCAACCCGACACTTCATTGCACATTGTTTTTCACACTTATCAGCAACTTCTTGAAGATGGAAGAGCTCCATATCCAGTACCAGTTTACATTGATGAAGGACCTCTAGAAGAGGCTGCAAATATTGATACTGGTGAACACCTTGACCTCGCGTATTACCTCATGCTGCTTCATGCTAGTGAAAACGGCAAATTTGGTGCTCTGAAGACAATGTTCAGTGCTTATGCTTCAACCTACGATCCGCTTGACTATCATATGATCTGGCATCAGCGTGCAGTTTTAGAAGCAGTTGGCGCTTTCAGCTCTAATGATCTTCATGTTCTTGACATGGGACTTGTTTCCCAGCTTCTCTGTATGGGGCAATGTCACTGGGCTATCTACGTGGTGCTTCATATGCATCATCGTGATGATTTTCCATATCTCCACGCTAATCTAATTAGAGAAATCTTGTTCCAATACTGCGAAGCTTGGTGTACTCAGGAACTACAGTGCCAGTTTATTGAGGATTTGGGTGTTCCTGCAGCATGGTTGCATGAGGCTATGGTAAGTTAGTGGCCTTTCCTCTGAGTTGCTATAGATTACTGTCCTACCAGTTTGTACTGTGTGCTTCCAAAATAGTGGGGTCTGTTTTACAAAAAAAAGTTAGTTGTACTCTACCGTTTTACTATTTGGCACACTGATTCTAGAACATGGTACACCTTCAAACCATAACAGTAAACGCATCAATAAAAAATGGTTGCGAAAATTTTCTTATTTATGTGCTTAAAATCGTGATAAGGAGAAAAAAACGAATGTATAATGCTAAAATCTTGAAAGCGTGGCACTGCAAAGACAAAATACAACACTAATTTTTATGATGTTTCTACGAATGTAAATTTTATTGCTTCTAGAATTTTTTTTTTACATATCTATTTTAGTGGTTTAATGACTTGTGAGAAGTAAGTTCTGTTTACGCTAATACATGAAAGCCTAGTGCCACCACGTTGCTAAATGTAGGGCATGTGATGTATGTTTCCCTTTGTGTTCCTCCTACTGGAATGGTCCATGTCCTGTTAACATTGAATGTGGACTACCATTTACTTATTTTGTGTGAACTTGCCATTACAAATTGCTTTTAAGGAAGCAGTTGTTATAAATGTGTCAATAGATTGCTTTTGTGCTTGGCTTTAGTTTGTAAATGTGATTTTTGTGAAAGTGAAATTCTGATAACCTATTTGCGCTGACCTGTTTTCTTATATACAAATGTAGGCAGTGTATTTCCATTACTATGGGGAAATTTCAAAGGCCCTTGAACACTTTCTTGCATGTGAAAATTGGCAAAAGGCGCACTCAATTTTCGTAACTTCAGTTGCTCATTCTTTGTTCTTGTCAGGTAAAATTTCTAACTTATCACTTAAGCATATGATATTCATGTCCATATCCCCATTAGAGCTACAGTTTGTTGACTTGTCCCTATTTTCTTATGTACTCTCAAGATACAAGAGAACTTCTGCAGAACAATGTATTTAGATTCTCGTAGTTGAAAGATGGTATTATCGAGACATGTTTCTGTAAATGAGACTTTTGAGACCCATGCTAGAGCATTCTTAGTTTGCATATCTTCATATAAGCTCAAGGTCCTATGACTCCTATCCTTTACTTCTTTTGCTTGTTTTATGCATTTAAAATTTTTAATTATTCTGTACTTGTTTTGGAGCTTTGCTTTTCCTTTGATAGCACACTTCGTTTGTTTCATGCAAGAGATGAAGGTTACCGGTGTCCCACCCACATATCTAAACTTCAAAATTTTACACAGTGAAATTTTTTTTGTTAATAAAATGTGTTATAAATGCAAAGAGTGGGTTTACTAAACTTCACATTGCCAATTTAATTTTGCAGAGTGCAAGCTTTTTTTGTTAACAAATTGCATTTTAAAGGCAAAGAGTGTCATTTGGGTTAATATTCAAGTATGCATCCTGTTTTAATATCATTTTTACGCGTCTTCTTCCCTGCTTGAGATCTGAAAGTTAAAGGTTGAAACCATGTACTGATGTACTAGAGTTTTCAGAAACTGCAGTTTAAGGAGACAGATTCGGGAAATTTTTTGGAACACCCTGTGTCATGCATCTTTGTTGTTTCAAATTTTACTTATTTCAGACCCGGAAACCGTTCTATACTATATACTTACAAACTATGTTATTTCCAAGGGTCCTGATTTGCCAGACCACAACTTTTTTAAACAGGTTGATGGCTGCAAAAGAGAAAGACAAACTGTTTTGGGTCTGTTAGGAAATGCAACTTCTATATTTGCAAAATGTGTACTCTACTGGGGTTATGTCCGCTAAATGTGTACTCTCCTGGGTTGAGTGGCCGACAACAATTATCGTTTTGGTGCTGATAATCCTATTCTCCTGGGTCAAAGTAAATATGCTCTGACTTCGTAGTAAATAATAACATTACTTGTCTTTTTTTCACCTTGGATTGTTCTAGATTTGGTTGATGGTGGAACATAGTTTTCCCCTGACTGTACTTTCGGTGTTGTCGATGTTTTTACCTTCCCTTGCGTTTGGTCAGGTTAGTGGCAGAACTTGATAATTTGGCCTAGTCCACTCATATTATGGTGGTTAGTAGGTTATGGACAGTGCAAACAAACCTAGTCTGATGGCAACTCTGACATCATATTAAAATGTAGAGGTGTTTGACAAAATATATTTTTCTTACTGATTGATAGGCGATAACTTTATATAGACAAAACCGGGGAAATTTCAAAATAACCCTTGAACGTTAACACCAATGTCTGATAAACACCGAAACTTCTCAAAATTTCACTTCTATGCCTAAACATGTTAAGGATTCTTAATCACACCCCTTCTGTCAAATTGGAGACAGAAATCGCTGACATCTCCTAGCCCTCGACTTCTGTTACCTTTTTTTGACGTTCAAACTTAATTATTTTGATAAACAAATCTAGCATATACATCATACCATAAGCCTCACCGCACCCAACTCCACCCATTACCCTTCTCTCTCTGCGCGCGTGCTGCACGCTTTCAAACCACACACACCCAAACCCATTCTTCATCCATCTTATGAGACATTGGTGTGAAAGTTCAGGGTTTATTTTGAAATTCTCCTGACAAGACCTAATAGCCCAAAAACTTTACTTCTTTTGTGATAAATGTAAGTACCAATAAACATAATTTCTACTTTCATAGCATAGTGTTGTTTGCATCCCGAACTTATGACGATCATGGTCATCAAAATTTTCGTTATTTTGCAGCCAAACACTCAGAGATTTGGAGGCTTGCAACTTCCATGGAGGACCACAAGTCAGAAATTGAAGATTGGGACTTGGGAGCTGGAATATATATTTCATTCTACGTGTTGAGAAGTTCCTTACAAGAAGATAATGATACCATGAGTGAAATGGTACGAAAATCCATCTCAATGTGTCATGTTGCCCTTTTTCAGATATAGTTTGATTATTTGCTTCAATATTCTGTTTGGGACCTTTGGCATGTATCTGCTGCCTTTTCATTTTGGAGGCCCTCCTAGCTTCGTTAGTTGATTCTTATGCACTTTTTGGATCTGAAATGTCTGGAGTGAAACAGAAACATAAAGTTTGAGGAAAAGGAAGTGAAAAGAATCTAAATTTTTCGTTTGGTTTTGTTGGTTAGGAAATGAGAGGAACAGAATAATTTTGGCAAAAAAAATTTTCTTCTTTTCAAAAACCCATAAAAGAATATGCTTCAATAATTGCATCTCTGTTTCATGATCCTTGCCCGTCATGAATCCAAGTTCCAGTCACAGTAATAATGCTATGAGAAGTTAGGGAAAGTGGATGCCGAGAGGAAAGACCTGGTTTCATAAATTAGTTTTCAAATTATTTATGTGCCATGAATAAATATTATTCTTCCCTTTCATAGTGAGAATCATTAAGCATCCTTTTCCAACTTCCTTCCTAGTTATGTCTGATAAACGATGCATTATTCCTTGCAGGATACCCTTGAGAGTAAAAATGATGCTTGTAGAGACTTCTTTGGTCGGCTGAATGAGTCTTTGGCCGTTTGGGGTAGCAGATTACCTGTTGATGCAAGGTATGAATCTCTTCCCTCAATTCGTGGGAACACAAATGCTGCTATATTCGGACTTGCTGTATGCTTGGGGATTCCCTGGTTAATGTTATTGTTGCTGCTGCTGCTGTATGCCTGAAATGTTCGGCTCTGATAAAAACTGGACTTGCTTCTCGGACCTATTATGAATTTTTATTTGGTGTTTATTACCATCAAACTGCCACTTGCTGTTTTTATTATTCACGGTTATCATTAAATTACAGTAGACACCTCAAGCACAATGTGAACAAAATACCGATCCTCAATCTTCATACTCCAAGGCTCACACATTTTTCGAAATTTTCATTGTGATCCTCAATTTGGTTCCAATTACTTGATATGAGAGCAATTTAGAGACTAATTTTCATAGTTGTGACAATCCTGAGATTTTGGATAGTGGTGCGAGGTTTGTCACTTTGTCCACTTTTTCTGGTTTCAATTAACTAGCTGCTCAAAATTCTGTGTCTCAGAGTGGCATACTCGAAGATGGCTGAGGAGATCAGCAACTTGCTTTTATCGGACAGTGGTGAGGGTTCGACCCGTGGGGTCCAGCTAAGCTGCTTCGATAGCGTCTTTAGTGCACCCATCCCTGAAGACTTTCGATCGTGCCATTTACAAGACGCAGTATCGTTGTTTACGTGTTATCTTTCCGAGGCTGCCTCATAGTGTTTTTGTTTACTCCTCGTCATTGTGGAAAACTTCTGTTCGTGTTTTGTCTCAAAGCAAAATCCCGAGTGTGGCTCAGAGTTGGACTTGTCCATTAATGCTCAGCGTTCTGTATCGGTATTTATCCGCTCATTTTTCAAGCTAATTTTATTTCTGAGTATGGGTTCATTTTCCCCACAGCAGCAGTATGTTACAGGGCGTTGTTTATATTCTATAATAGAAATTGATTATGGCACTCCACTTGTTGGTGCGCCGGCAGTAATTTTTGGAGCGTCAAAATCAATATCCATTTATTTATCCCTTCACATCTTCCATCCATGCAAATCAATGTGATTTTCTTTTTACCTATCAAAGAATCCAAAACAATCCGGTGTTTGTAGCAAAACTAGGGCTGGCGATTGTGTTGGAGTTGGTGATAAATACTATCTATCAAATGTGACATATTTATCTTAACGCTGCTTATTTTCAAATCGTGTCGTGCTCGGTTTGAAACTAATATTAACCCCTTCAGTTTAAAATTCCCAAAAAATACAGAAAAGTATAAATGTAACAATGTTATACGTGAACAATACCTTAATCCGTAAAAGATATGAACATGTTTTTCAATACAATCGTAACCACATAAAATTTAAGATAAAAAAAATTAACCAACAATCGCAGAATCATGACATATAGTCGGTCTTTCTAAATCGTGTCGTATATACACAAAAATTAATTATTCATATCTTTACCAAATTATACTCGGTCTTTCTAAATCGTGTTATATATACACAAAAATTAATTATCCATATCTTTACCGAATTATACGAGTAAACATCCGTATCCATCTCATTTAATTTTCATGTTATCGGGTTATACCATATTCATATTCATGCCAAAAAAAGCTAGCCAACCCAAATTCAATTTCGCGTTGGGTTGGAATCGTGTTAATGTCGTGTTGGCACCCCTACCCCTACAGGCTACATCCAACCCTCGATCCCAAGCAAAGCCTATAAAAAACCCACCTCCCCTCTATCTTGGCTCTCTAAAATCCCCGAGCTCTCGAAGCGACACATTAGCTTCGTTCGCTCGAGGGTTTCTCTCTCTCTCTCTCTCTCTCTCTCTCTCCAAGATGGGACGCTCTTCGACCAGGAAAGGGCAAGCCAACCCTCCAGAGTCGACCAATTCCTCGGGTATGGATCCTTTTCGCTCCTGTAATCTATCTTTTTGTCTATATAACTCCGATTGTATTCAAAAGCCAGCTTTCTTTTGCTATTGTTCGTGTTGATCCTGTCTTTAATTGATTAGACTTTTGTTCTAGCGTGATTGGATTTTTCTGAGTTCAGGTGATTTAGGGTTGATACTTTTGAGTTCTACTCACGTGGTGGTGATAAGATTTGATTTGGTCTATTTAGTCTCCGGTACTCATTTTTAGGTTTAAATAATGATGAAAACGGACCAAGAACAAAAATTAAGAACTAGAAATAGGTTAAGCTGCAAATAAACTAAATTCTCTGCCCCTGGGAGTTATAAACCTAGACTCCCGGGTACAAGAGATGCGTGTGGAAATCATGCTATGCAAAAGATGGAAAGAGGTAAATCTTGAATTGAGAATTATCTGTAATGAAACCTGAGATGTGATAAGAGGGGAGAAGAAAATTAGGGTTGCAACTTTTTCTCTTCCTGGCAGTTCTTTGGATAGTTGAAGGGGTAATTTTGGGAAATTAAAAGTGTGATTCGGCTTGATAACCGCCGTTCACACCAAGAGGGGTGTTCCCTTTATAGTACTAATAAATATCCTAGGTGTTACGATGATGGATGAGATTTCTATAAGCTCCCACGCTAAATCTCCATAGAAAACCTAAGGGCAGGCACTTGAGTTTCGCTCTTGGTTCGGTTAGTATTAGGTTTGTGGGTTGGATATACAATTAATGCTTTTGTTAACTATCTTTTTTGAATTAAGGCTTGAGGCATTTCTAGGATCCTTGTAGGTAACGAACTTACCCCGTAGACACATTAATGGAACAAAGGATTTGAGGTGCCTGTTGGCTTGCGACAGTGATACATTCCAGCTTCTCAAGGGCTTCAACAAGGGTTATGAACCCAGCCTCTTGGTTTTAGCTCAAGAAGTGCTTCGGTTGTGAACAATCATGTATCTTTAAATGTCATTCACTCTCTAAAGTGCTTCCGGTGGAGCTAGTTGGTTTTAATTTCACCTCTGTGAATTAACTGCTTTCATTGCATTCACTATCTAAATGGCAGTGTGCTGGCTTTATGTTTCCTAACTGGTTGTAACATATAAATCTCCTTTGTTCAGCTTCAGGTATGACGGCTACCAAGGAGTTGGAAAGAATCGATAGTGAATGCAGTGAATTTACTGCTTTCAGTGCATTCACTATCTAAATGGCAGTGTGCTGGCTTTATGTTTCCTAACTGGTTGTAACATATAAATCTCCTTTGTTCAGCTTCAGGTATAGCTGCTACCAAGGAGTCAGAACGAATCGATAGCCTATTCTATTCATATGCAAATAAATTGTCTGGTATGATAGAGTAAGTGTTCTCAGTTTTATGCTCGACTATCACTTGAATCTCACTTATTTTTCATGTGGAAGAGCTTGCTTCTTGTTTTCTCTATAAGCTAATGTTATCGCGTATCCAATTTGCAATTCAAATTTTGACCTCAGATTTGCACATCAGCTATGGGTTGGAACTTGTTTAACTTAAGTGACTTGAGAAGTTGTAAAAGAAGTTCTATAGCACTCAGTTTGAATTTAGATTTATTCTCGTTCATTTTTATGTGGATTCCATCAGTATTTCTAAGTTGGCAGTTGAAACAGAATAAACCTGAGTGGCTGAGTGAGAACTGTGTTCCCATCTCTAAAGACCGAGAGTGGAAAGTTGTTCTCAGGGTTTTGCAGGTATAGGATATGCAAATTCTTCTTTGTAGTCTGTGCAGTATGCCTTTACGTAAAATCCTTGTTATGAAATCATGTAACAGACTCATGAAACCTGCATGCTCCTTGCCTATGGTTTTCGAATGCCGCCTGTGGATAAGATTTGTATTGTTTCAGCAGTTGCACTGCATGACCATCCTTACAATCGTTTTGTAGTTTTTGATAATCTCCTATAAAGAATGAAATTTGATGATTTCGATAATTTTCTTGAAAGCAACTAAAGTATATATTTCTACGCTATAAAGTGGATATGTTTTTGGGGCTGCTGGTAAATTAGGAATTATGATAATTAGACATGAAATAAGCTAATTGTGTGTTAGATAACTTAGATTAGTCTGAGCTACAGTACTTTGAAAATTATATCTCTTTAGTGAAATTAGCTTGTTTGTTCAGTCCCTTGGTCTTGGTTTTACTGCTACAAATCTGTATCCTATGATTTTGGACATACTTTTTAGAAGATTTACTTGTTTACTTTTAGGATGGGAACTTGAGGTTGGGGCAGGATGAAATTATTTTGTGGGCTTATGCACTGGTTGTCTTGCCAAATTTTTTATCAGGTAAAGGAAACGGATAGGCTAGTTAAGGCATGCATTAAGTATTGGACATGCTTTTGTTGTGCAATATGTGGAAGACACAACGAATCAATCTATCACACGGAGAATAAAATATGCACAAAATCAAGGCAAGCAAGAAACAACCTACACAAGGGCACAAGATTTACGTGGTTCATGTATCTACTCCACGGGGGTAACCCGGGTTAGGGACAGATCAATCCACTATAATCAATTAGGATTATAAGCGCTCCAATCTCCTCTCAATTGTGTCTATTTTTTCTCACCAAAAACAAGCTTTCAAAACCTAAAATTGGACGAAACACAAATATATAGAGCTGCTGTGTGTGCCAACCATCTGGACGGAAGATCCTGAGACCTCCTGTTTTTTGAGCCACTTGCGTTCGTCCGGATGGCCCTCAGCACTGCCCAGACAGTTGATTCCCTTTCCCCCCACATTGAAGCCAGACCCAACAGATATTGTAAGAGGTGGTTCTAGAAATATCAGAGCAATTAGTTGAAAGAATTGGAAAACTATTCAGGTGAACAGTGTACTTGTAGGTTTAGCTCCAAATGCGAGTTGAGACATACAACATATTGTTTCATCTTTTAGTACTCCAAATTTTTGAGATTTTGTCCCTCCATAAGATGTTGATCGTATTATGAAATGGTAGTTTTCTGACATTTTCTTTAACAGGCCTGAAGGAATAGAGTCTCTTTGTTCAGATCTTGAAGTGGACCATACTGACATCAGGATATTGATGCTTGCCTGGTAACGTCTATAGACTCTATACTATTGTGGAAGCGTTATATGTTTTGGTTTGTATGACTGATAGACTGTGCATTGCAGGAAGATGAGAGCTGAAAAGCAAGCTTATTTTACTTGGGTAAGTAGAGCAATGTTGATATACCCCTTGAATATGATTATCTTATTTGTTTTATAGACTTTCTAGTGCTTTGGTACACCCAATTTTGTATGTAACTGCAGCTCCTGCCTACGGTCTTTAATTTCAATCTAATGTGCCATGGTCATAGCATCCAATGTTGAGTCTCCTGGATATTAGTTTTAACTGTTGAATGTAGGCATTGCATGTTAATGTCGAGCACACTTGGCTTTACTGGGAAACTGGACATTTATACTGTTGAAACTTGAAACTTCTTGTACTGCTAAAAGGGAGAAAATTTTCCTTAATCTTTTTTTTGTCTTTGCAATCTGAAATATACCAATAAAAAGAGCAGCTTAATAGCATTTTTACGAAATAGGAAAATGGTTGTGAGTTCATAAAACTGTGCTGGAGAGCTTGATGTCCGTTATTTGGGCTGTTGCTGTTCCTAACAGCCTAATCAGTTGGAGCAATTAGGAAAATGACTGTATTGTAGGGCTTGATGTACGTTGTTTGGGTTGTTCCTAACAGCCTAATCTGTTGGAGCAATTGGCGACTTAACATGGTATGACAACCTTGGTTTCTTAGAGGGTCTGGTTTCAACTTTCAAGTCTCTTTGCCTACATTTGTTCCCGATTGCACTCTCCTCTGTTTGCATTGCGGTTCTCTCTACATGGAATTATGGTATTTACATCTCCACGTGCAAGACGGGGATATTTTTTTTTTGCATTCAACTCCTTAAAATGCATCCTAAGGACTTGGTAAGCAAATTGCAATCCCATGTGGCTTTCTCAATCTTGAAGGATCTCGAGTCGTGATCTCTTGTGGGTGCGAACTATTTTTTGCATTTTTGGTGGGAAAGAGGGGAAGTTTTGAATGTGCAATACACAGCTCAAGGCATAGGTGGTAGTTGCTTCGGGAAGTTTTGAATGTGCAATACACAGCTCACGGCATAGGTGGTAGTTGCTTCAACTAGATAATCTGGAATTTTAATTTAGATTGACGAGGTAGTTATTTTTTCTGAGGTTATTTGTGGTTTGCGAATTGGCTTTATAATTCCAAGTCCTTTCTTTGAACCTTCCTTTGTCTTTTCTGATTTCTCATCATCCTCATCCTTCATGAACCTGTTTGTCAGCCAGTGAGCACACAATATCTCCCAAATGTTTATAAATTTATATTGTATAGTTTTGTGTTTCTGATCTCATAATTCTTGGAAATGACTCCACTAAATTTTATGATTAATGTAGGAAGAGTGGCGAAGAGGCCTCAAAGCGCTCCGGGTGGACACGATGACCAAATTGAAGAAGGCATTGCCAGGGTTAGAGAAAGAAGTATGTTTTAACTTCTTTCGTTTGTGCACCTTCCTGGAGTTGACATTCTATGATGATGGAATACTGTATTGCTCATGCAATTTTTAACTTTCTTTTTCCTTCCACTGAAGGTCAAAAGCCCGCCAAATTTTGCTGATTTCTATTCTTATGCATTTCGATACTGCCTAACAGGTATGGTGAATCCATGGTGTTTTGTATTCGTAGAGCCTTAATTTTTGATCCATTTGAGCTGCTAATGAGATTTTTCTTGCATCTTTTACCAGAGGAAAAACAGAAGAGTATCGACATTGAGAGCATTTGCCAATTACTTGATCTTGTCCTAGGATCCCAGTTCCGTGCCCAAGTTGACTACTTCATTGAGTATCTCAGGGTGAGTAGTCGTAGTTTCAACATGCTCCCCTCAATGCAGCAGGACTTTATGTTCCTTAACCCTTATTACTCAACCACTGCCTAATCTTTCTTTCTTTTTTGATTGGCATCCAGTGCCTAATCTTTATCACTGATACTTTGGTGATCACATTTGGTACCACATTTTGGATTCCATGTGATGTGCCACCAATGTAGTGGAAGAATGTGCCCCATATGTCATGTAGCGGAGCACATTCTACCAATGCAATGGTGATACATCACATGGTATCCAAAATGTGGTCACTGAAGCATTGCTCAATCTTTAAGCTTCATTTTCTTAAGTATTCATGCGAGTTCAACTAGGAATTTTTAATTTTCCGACATTTTCAGTTAGGTTTGGAAATTTTGGCGCCTCAACTATTTGATTAGTTGTCTCACATACCAAAGCCACAGTGTAATGAGAGTGGTGAATAGCATTTGCTAACCAAACCCACCCACCCACAAAAATATGAGACTGAAGAAACCATTCAAGGTTGATAGGAGAAAAAGAGAACAGTGGCACTGAAAAATAATTCTCATTTGAGTGCTTTGGGTCTGAATGCAGATACAAAATGATTACAAGGTCATAAACATGGATCAGTGGATGGGTTTCTACCGGTTTTGTAACGAGGTAATCTGACAATTACTAGTCACTCTTATGCGAGTTATTTATAATCTATTATTTTTAGTTGATCCACTGTCTTATCCTTGTTGGTAGATGTATGTGGTAAATTTTGGTGATTCAAAAAGATAATGTGTATATTCTCATAGAACCTTTGCTTGTTTAAGTCCTGCAGACAAGCTTTTTAAGACAAATTTTCATTTTAGTTTCCAAGCTTTTTGGGTAGTTGGGCAAGTTCATTAGATTTAAACTGACTTCCATAATATTTTTGCTTTTGCAGATAAGTTTTCCGGACTTCAGCAATTATGATGATGAACTTGCATGGCCATTGATTCTGGACAACTTTGTTGAATGGATGAGGGCAAAGCAGAAATAAACCTGGGATATGTCGGTGGATCGTTAATGTTGGAGTAAGTTGAATTCCCAGTAAATACATGCTTGCAAAATATTTCTCCTACTTGAGACTTGAGAGAGTGTTCATTTTTCAACTTATCTGATCATGGTTACCATTTTGTTTGCAGGACCGTGTCAGACTATAGACATCATTAAACTGAAGCAAAAACTTTTCTTTTTCCTCCATTTGTTGTCCTTCTTTTTTCATTGAAAGGAGGGGCTTTTCTTTTTCTTCTTGCCCAAAAACCTTACTATTGCCAGAACTATCAGAAGTTGCTGTGTTGTGGATTTGTTTGGTGAATGCTCAATACATTTTAGTGCCATCATTTCATTACAATGTTTAGCCTGTCTCCTTATTTTATTCAAGGAATCTCTGCCAATCAAGTAGTGCTTTATAGACCCTGAGGGATTTGGCCAAGTGGACATAAAAAAAAGACAAATAAATGCTTGTCCAGTCGCATATTCAATTTCACCGAGGCTAAACATTCCAAATCTTAGGGCCATTAAAAGGTTTGCCCGATTGTTAGCTTTAGGACCCCTAAATTAGTTCAAGTGTATGCAAGCTGGCCTATACATCTACATCTAGTTATAAAAAAGAATTGTGCTTTGTGAATTATGTTACAAACTGTATAATTAGAATGTGGTGGGACCATCACGGGCATCATTTGAACTTCCAAAGCCCAACAGCAAGGAAAAGCAAAAGACATCCAAGTCACTAGTGGCTGGTTAACAGAAGTAATTGTACTATATGATTTCGAAAGGCAGATGCTATTCTTTGTAGATATGATTCCCCATCTCTCCCTCTCAATGTTTATAAAATAATCTGCAGCTTTTTGGTCTGTTTTCCTTCCTCTCCATTGTGGTCCAGGTTTTCAGGTAGGACTGATATGGCAACAAAGACGATTCTAGAACCAAAGATGGTTGTTTCCATGCTTCTTTTGACTCAGTTCGACATAGTGGGTATGAGTTTTTTTTTTTCCGAGGAACGAACAAATGCAGCTTATATAATTAACAAATGCGGTTTATATTAATAAATAATAAATAAACCAGGAACTAGATAGTGGGTATGAACTTAATAGCAACAACTTTTCTGGAAGTAATGTCAAATATTGAGTTTGTACACAATTAGGGACTAAACTGGATGTATTTTACATATTAAGAGACGACGTTTAATTTATCTGCCCAAACAATCAAGTGTGCCTAAATTTTTTTTGCTAGTAGGAACTCTTAAAGTCACACTCAAATAAGAATGCTTCTATTCGACGCTCCCTCCGGCCTTTTCATAGTCATCACAAGGAAAAATAAAAACAAAAGAAAGAAAACGAAGAAGCTACTTTGATGATCTCGAGAGGCGCACGCCAACAGGCTTTTAGTCCAGCAACATTTCCTCAACTCTTCCAAATGGGCAGCTGAGGGTTCAATTCTTGCCAGAGGCAATTGTGGTGCGGTGGCTTTGATTGCCCTGTGATGTGTTTGCCCCCAGAAGCTGCTGGTTTGCCCGCCTCGGGGATTAGTGACACTCCTTTCCGATAAACTGAGCACCACTCCTTTCCCATACCCGCAAGGGTAGGCTAGACATCTATGGATTGGAAAAGGTTGAAAGATTCTTAAGAGGCTTCTAGCATTACAAGATCACAAGAAGGGATGAAACAATGTTGAAAGATAACATTTTTGAAGAGCAACCCTGTCCATAGAATTCTAGGATGAAGCACAAACAACAATCAAAGGTGAAGATGGAAGAACAGAACGCCTACTTCTGGCAGGTGCAGCGGGAGAAGATGAGGAATTGGAGGAAGATGAAGAATTGGAAGACGATGTGAACCGACTTGAGCCGCTTGTCAGTTTCTTCTTGTCTCCTTCCCAGAGTTTATCTTCAATTCTACGGTTACTGACTTTGGTTGAATTTAACCTCGCAGGTACTATACAATTGCAGAACAAACCTGCATCACATCACAAGACACGAATTAGAAACCAATCAATAAAGTCTAGAAAGACATGATCAACATTTCCTTTACGTTCTGTAAAATTGTATCTACGTTCAGGACTTCAAACAAGGAGGAAGAGTAGATTATTCAAGTTCGGTTTAGAAAACTTGACGAGCTTAAAGAAACTAGCAAACGTCATTGTAAGTTGCAGCTCTTCTTCTTCATTCAGTGTACAGTCGCAATTCAAAATTCAGTCAACTCTATTAGTGTGAGTCAAGGACTTAAAACTTTACTAGTCTAGTTTCTCTTGCTGTATTATTCTTTTTTCTGTGTCCTATTGTGTGTTTGCTTCGTTACCCAAAACAACTTTGGTATGTTAATTATACTTGAGATATTAAACGAACTTTAATCGAGCCATTCACAAGTAACATCATCAGTTATTTAGTGTCCTTGCACGTTGAAAGTTTATCGATCCGAACAATGAGTAATCCAAACTTAGTTTAAGCTTGTCGATTTTCAAGCTTAGTTTGCAACAAAAGCAAACAAATTCCGAACGAACTAGTGAATCAAACACAAAAGAAGCTCGAAGAACTTGATTCATTTAACAAAGTTATGTGTGGGATTTCTCCTGAAGCATACGTTCAGCAACATGAGATGTCATTTTCGTGACCGAAAATCTGTTAATTATCATTGTTTGATCTTCCCTCAGTACTAATCCCATTGTCGTCAAGTAAGCTACAAGCATAATCTTCCAAATCACAACAAAACCTCATGCAACAATCAACAAAGAGAGAGAAATCCACACAAAGCCTTACCGATCCGAGCGAGCCGGTTAACCCAACTGGGAATAGGGTTCCCAGTGAGTCTAACACAGGCATCATTGCAGAAATGGTTGCAGTTCTTTGTAATGAGATTGTAAGCACTCCCTTTATACACTTGTGCTAACTCCTCCATCACTCCCCTCACCTCCAATGGGCCCTTCTCCGTCCATCCGATCATAATGGCTTTCCTGAAAGTAAACCCATCACATTGCTTTGGCTCACCTTCGAAAATCCCAGTCGTTGGATACTCATGAGCTCCGAATGCATACTCTATTCCATGTACTGCCACCACACATTAGAACAACACCAAACCCATATCAAATCCTCTCTATATCTAATCTAAGGCTTAAATTTATCAAAAGTCTAGGAACACAACTGTATTCGGAGCCCTCCAACGTGCATCGAACGGCTCTGAATGTAGTTGTGTCCGAAGTCGTGTTTTAAAATTTGCATGCCATAGTTGGTGTGTTGCAGCTGAATTCAGCTCAACCCTTTCAACAATCTATACCAAATCAAGGAAGAATCAAAGTTTTCCTTGAGGATACGTTTGATTTGAGTGAAAATGATTAAAATTTAAAAATGATAATAACAAGGCAAGAACAAAATTTTCAAATATTTAATTGGCATGAAAACAATAACAGAACTATAGAAGTGCTAAAATTTAATTTTCTTATACAAGCCGTCTGATAGAAAGCTTTTCACTTTCTCACTAAAAGCACAAGAATATTTCAAAAAAGAAAAAGAAAAAGAAAAAGATTTCTGGTGAAAATTCTCAACGTTTGTGAAATTCTTGAAAGGTAAAGGATTTGATCTTCAATATCAACTCGAGCTTTGAACCAAAATTCTAACCGAAATCTGGTGAAACAAAAAGCAAAGGGTTGCTTGAGGATCAGTTTTTTATAAGCTTTTGGAAGTTGTTAACTTATGAACAAATTGACACAATTTCTGAGACAAGAGGAGTACTTAAAGCAGCAGCAAACACTCAGAATGAGCAAATTTGAACTGGGTCTTCGTCAATAGATCTGGTTCGATACCGTTTTCACATGATCAAAAAGCAAAAATTCAAAAAAAAAATGTGAAGAAGTAAAGATGGAGCTCTGACCTTGGACACCAGAGTGGTAGGCACCGAGGCCAAGCCAGTAAGCATAGCCATTAATGGAGGTGAGATCATATACGTTGAGGTACACTGGTGCCGATCCAGTCACAATCTTGACTGAATTCTTTCTGCACAACATGTCTCTAAAATTGATAAACCCAAAAAAGAATTCAAAAATGGCTTTGCAAAAATCGACTCCTTTTTTATCTTGGGAGTGATGATGTGGATGAATTGGTGGAATGGGAATTTGAATTTGTGTTTGTTTATGGAAACGCCACCGGCGGCTGGTTACAGCCGCGGCCTCTGCTTTTTGGCGGACCACCAGTGCTCATATAAATCAGGTGGTTTTAAATGCACCCACAAGATTTCTTAATACACTCTCATCACATTCTTGGAGGAAAAGGAGAATCCAGTCCACTGTTAGGTTGTGGCCTTTTGTGGGGTTTTCCTCTGTCCACCGTTAGGTTGTGGCCTTTTGTGGGGTTTTCCTCTGGCGAAGGTAATCGGAATCATTCTTTTCTTTACAAAACAAAATAATGCTGTGTTTGGTTTGTGTTTTGAAAAGTTTTTTAAAAAATAATAGGGGTAATAAGTGGAGAGAGATAGAGAGAGAAATGTAAGAAGTAGGGGGAATCTAGAGAGAATTTTTTAAAAAATTCTTTTTGAATCGCAAAGAGAACAAGACATTAGTCACGCCAAAAATATAAGTAGATATGATTCAAAGTTCATTTATCTTATTAAAAAAAATATCAGCTCAAGATAAATAACTTTTTTGAAGTCATATTTAGCGGTGTTCAATTAATATGATTTTTAACTTGACATATGTCCCCAAAAGGGTTTAAAAAGTGAATGTTTAGATCGTTCGTACAAGTCCTGATAAATAAAGAAAATTGAGTGAAAAAATCATAATGCTTGGACTAAGTAAATTTTGTAAATGGATTTAGAAGATCTCCATACAACCTGGGTTTTCTATATAAAAAATGACCCTACTTTTCAGTTGAAATTAGAGATTACAGGAGAGGAGGAGGGTGGTGATTGTGTTGGAGTCTGAGCTGTGTAATCTAATTTTTTAAATTTTGAATAAAGTTATTTTTGGAGAAAAGTAATGTACTTTAATGATATAATAATAAGCAGTGGAGGGGACATGATAATTAAATTATGATTCTCAAGAGAATTAAGATTAGAAGGCCTTGATTGTATATTAGGGTATGATGATCTGTGATTATGCATAGTTTTGTTTTGGTTAGGGAGAAAGTAAAGGTGGGGGATGGTATCATGGGATCAGGTGCACATTATAATTGGTTTTGTGGGGCCCGGTGGTCCCTATTGTCAGGTATCGGATGGTTGAAATTGACTTCACATTCCAATTTGGTGGACATGTTTTTCTTTCTTTTTCTTTTTTTTTTTAACTTGAGTGTTCGGACAAGTTTATGTGTGAATCGGTTAATTCTGGGAGTCCAATATCACTGTCAATTTGCAAGGAGCTTAATTAAAACTGGAGTAAAGTTCCGTATGAACTGACCTTAAAAGAATTGAAACACTTGAGAGGTTATGAGCCCGAGATTTTAGAAGGAAATAAATTTCTAAGTCTCTGGCTGTGCACACCCAAGGTTTGCTTTTTAATTAGTCTTTGTTTTTTGGACTTGAGAAGTCTTTTGTTTTACGGTACATGTTTTCTAGCTTAGGTAAAATAATTACATTTCCCTTAAATTGGGATGATGCTATGGTGTCCCCGGTCATTTTGGGGACACCGTAATTTTTGGCATAACAGAACCCTTACAAGTATAACAAAAATCATTACAAGTATCATAGAACCATAACATGGCATAACCAAATAACCAAAAACCAATTAAGGCATAACCAAAAATCAACCAAGGCATAACCAACCAAGTTATGCCTTATTATGATTTTGGTTATGCTTATAATGGTTTTGGTTATGCTTGTAATGAATTTGATTATACTTATAATGGTTTTGTTATGCCAAAAATTACGGTGTCCCCAAAATAACCGGGGACACCGAAGTCATTCCCTTTATTGTAATATATTTGAACAATGTTTCGCGATTTTTGTATAATAAAATTCCTTCAAATTGTCACACTGAGAAATATCAAGTTGAGGAGTTGAAAAGGACCTAGGGATGCTGCTTGGCAGCTCTTTGTCGAGCAGGTGTAGAGCGGCCGATCTGACCGTTTATCTCAGTACGGATGACTCGAATGTTCAGATTTGTATGTACTCAAATTTTATCCGAACCGTCAATTGCCGAGAAGAACGACCGATCCTCTGCACCGCTCTACAGGTCTCCCATTCCAGTTGAAAAGTAAAAAACTAACGAATATAAGTAAAAAAGTAATTCATGGACATTGTATTGAAATTCTTCCTTTTTTTTATCACCCTAATCATGGCATTTATATTGCCATTATTTCCATCCTCTTGTAAAATCTTTTAAGCAATGATATGAACGTAGCTGTCAAGACATGAATTCGGACAAAGATGTGTTTAAAGTCTTAAAACCCCACAAGATGCGCGTGAAAGATCCATATTTCAGTATTTCGAAACACATTTTATCATTCATTTTTCAAATAGACGGTCCAATTTGGTAGAGTTGAGTTTTGTTCATTCTCCACTTAAGAGGGTGAACAAAACCCTTTTTTCTATTGGTTGAAATAGTGTGAATCCCACCAAAAAGTGATGTCATGCTTACCAAAGAGTGTATTGCATGATAAGCATGACATCACTTTGTGGTGAGACCCATACCATTTCACTCAATTTGGTACTGTGTTTGTTGGGTAGGCATCTGGAACACAAATTATAAACGCTATCAAGCTTACAACATTTAGCATGGGTCAAAGATGTCCTAACTCCTAACCTAACTATAATGTTCGCAATGTGCCCATTTCAGCTTAAAATAGTTTATATGCTGAGTAGTATTTCACATTTAACTGTGAAAACTTGGCGAATTTAGCCATTCGCAAGCCCAAAAAGATTACACAAGAAGGATTCCGGTCTTGGGAGTCCGGATTTGCTGAAGTTGGCGTTCCATAGTTCACCCTCTTTGCGTACACTGAACCCTAACTACCGGAGTAATTTGATCGAACCAAGTTCCGTCTGATAAAGCCCTCTCTCTCTCTCTCTCTCTAGTGGGCAGCGGTTATGTAGACACAAAGATGAGAACTATGAATGGCGCGAGAGGCGGTTGGGCAGGAATTTCAAACCGATTCAGGCTCCTTTACAAAAAACCCTTTTGCACAAACAACAAACCCACCGCCCCATCTGACAACATCAACAAAGGAGGAAGTGAGCAGGTTGATGGGTCGTTGAGCACTTACAACGAAGCGTATCGGCAGCTGGACAAGCTCGATTTCATGACCGCCGCGAAAATTTTGTTCACTACTCCACCAAAGAACAGGAAATTCGGGTACTAAATGCTTGTCGTGGATCCCATGTTTGCATTTTGGAAGTTATGTCTTGATTGTTGTATCGAGCTTCTTGTAGGCATTTTGTCGAACAGGTGCAGTTCATTGTTTATGATGTACATTGATGCGATATACGGGCTACATTTTGCCGTCTATTTGTTGGGTTTCTAAATTTGATTTGTGTAATCTGATAGATTCGAATGCCAAAATCTGGTGAAGCACGTTTAGTGTCCAGAGACTAGGACCTGAAGATGCTTTAGATTTATTACTTAGTCCATGGCCAGCGGTAAAATGAAGCATCGGTGTCAAAACTAGGGGTGCGAACAAGCCTAGCCCAGCTTTTTAGGGTGTTCAAGCTCGGCGCGTTGGAAAAATTCAGTGAGCTCAAGCTCGATTAGTATTTGAGAGCTCGAGCTCCATTTGAGTACTTACTGAGCCACTATAACCGAGCCGAGCCAATACATATGAGCCAAGCCCTTAACGAACCGAGCCTTGAGCTGCTCGCTCGCCTCGTTTGCAGTCCTAGTTGAAAGTATATTAATAAACATTTTGGGCTCTTGAGGAGAACTAGGTTTTCCATTGCGGCCCTAGCTGAAAGTATATCAATAAACATTTGGGCTGTTGAGGAAAACTTGGTTTTTGCTTGCGAACAACTTGCTTCGTTTGCAGCCCTAGTTGAAAGTATATTGATAAACATTTTGGGATCTTGAGGAGAACTGGGCTTTTGTTTCCCTGGTCTTTATGTGATATGATTCATATGAATGGTGCATCTTCCATGCATGTCAAGTATCAACCTTCCCAGCACATGCTTCATACCCACAACCAGGGGCGGAACGAGAATTTCGGGGCAATGGGGTCAAGTTATGGAAGATGGAAGTAAAAAATGATTGAGGCAAAAAGTACGTGGACATATACCTAATTTCAGTCATGTATTATGGTAATTTTAGATTTTTTGGGGTCAAATGTATGATAATTGGTCAAAAAATCAAAGAAATACTAGAGCAACTTTGCACTATGGTCAAGAGACCCCTCTTGCCTAAGGGTGCTTCGACCCATGCTCACAGAGACATCATAAACTCAAAGTGGCGAAGAACATATAGAAATTTCGAGGGTCTGCCTGAGTTTTTTTGAACTTTCTGAGCCAATACCTGTTGAAGTGGTTGCTACTAAATAAATAGTGGTTGATTGTCTATAGCCTGTATACATTGGGACTTCTTTTCTTTCTTCTTCTTTTTTTTTTTTTTTGTTGTTGTAGTTTTTGTAACATATTCTCATGTGCCTCTGTCTTCTTTGGTCAGGATCGATTTCCATCTGGTACAATTCTTCTTCGCCTGCATGCCTTCACTGGGTATCTCTGCTTGATGTTTTAAAGTATATCAAATTTCATTTCGAAATGCCTTTTGGTTCAGTGTGGCAATCTAATAAAACATCTCTTACGTAACAGCTGTGTATTTGGTGGCTCAATATGCTCGCTATGAAATGAGAAGAATGGAGGCAGTAAGAAACTTTATTCCTTTTGTAACTCTTTGTTGCTGAACTTCTTTTTGTCGTTCTTCTTGGCTTTTTATTTGCTTCAGGCGTTCATTTTATGCGTCGCATTCAGGATTTCTCTGTACATATGATGGCAGTTGGACCTCCCTTCGGACGCATTCAGCTTTTTAAGCATGAGAAATTCAACGCATTTTATCATTATTTGTCAGATGGATATCTTCTTTCCTGATTTAGAACTATATGAAAACTATCCCTCTAATTATCAGGTTATGAAATCATGTCTTAGAAATTTTAGGATTTGTGGGAACAGTGTTCAATTGATCATAGGATTTGAATGAATTTGTCTTTCACTCTTTCCTATTAGAGTTACTATATTTCTCCCGATCTTACCTCTTGAAAGTTCTCTCAATAGATACTCGGAAGCATAGTGATATAAGTTGACAATTTCTTTGAGAAGCTTCCAAGATCTATCCTTTTCTCCATTACAATTTCTTTGAGAAGCTTCCAAGATCTATCCTTTTCTCCATTACAATTTCTTTGAGAAGCTTCCAAGATCTATCCTTTTCTCCATTA
>BPLS01000619.1:1533466-1546365 GCA_019656275.1 Rhododendron kiyosumense
AACAAGTATCTTAGTTAATTACGTTAGATTACCTTACTCAAGCTAGAGCAGTTGTTATGAGCACCTTTTGTGCTCAGCCTTTGAATAGTACAAAGCAATTGGAATGTTAGTTGGGGCAACGGGATCACAATGAGATATTATTTCCACCTGATTTGTGTAACATCTTGAATAAGAAGAAGCACATTTGACCATCCATTACTATATACCAGGGATGAAGCGTTGGTTATCACTCTCTTTCTATTTGTGCTCCATTCTAACGTAGGCATCTGTTTTAAAATAGCAAAGTGAAACTGGTATGCTTTTGACTCCTTGCTTCTCAATTTCCTAGATTTCCCTACTTGACAGTTTGTGCTTGTGGATTTTGCTTTGGCATCTATGAATCTTGGTACCTATATCTTCTCTTGGCTTCCCAATTTGATTTTCCTGTTACCAATCTTACCATCTCAGGAACTGGAGGTAAAAAAGAAAGCAGAAGAAGAAAAGAAAGCTGAAGAAGAAGCGAAAGCAAAAGAGGTTGAACTAAATGCCTCTGAGGCAAGGGAATCAGGATCTGATCCGGAGCTTTTGCAAGTAAGAGTGAGACTGGATAAACTGGAAGAGACTTTGAAAGAAATCGTTGTTGAATCAAAGAAACAACAGGATAGCTGCTCAACTAAAAACCAGGAAGATGGTAGCGATAAAATACATCATACTGCAACCGACCTCCCCAGCAGTTCGAATAGATCAGAAGCAATCAATTCCACAGGCAAAGATCTTTTCAGTAAACAGAAATCCGAGAATGTGGCACCAAACTCAAGAGAAAACGTTAGTGGCTCAGCAGCACCAATTTCTGATGCCTCCCAGCATGATTTACGAGGGTCCAAAAATACAGGGGGTGCAAAGAAATGAAATAGCTTTATAGTGCATGAGATAATTTTGTATGGGAGGTTTTTCGCGATGTTCAATGTTAAGTGGGGGCATGATTGTTGGACTAGTACCGTAGGCGACCTCTATGGCTCAGTTACCCATGGTTGATTTCTGACGGGCAAAAATATTCAAGCTTCCGCATACTTTTCCATGTTTGAGATTGTCATCTCTTCAATTTTTAGTGCATGGAAAGTTGCAACCAAGACCAAATGTTTTGTGATAAAATGGGAGTGAGTTCTTCATTAGAAAATATATGAATAGGTCACACTGGATTTGCGGCTTTTCCCACTCACTGTTCTTTGTTTCTTTGGATGATGCAGGCTGAGTATTCTTTTAGTACGATCAGATTTTGATCAATATGATTTTGGAACGCTATTTTTTGAAATATTTTTTTTTGGCAAATGATGAACATGATTTTTAACCCAGTCTAACAATGCCGCGGAGAGAATTGGGGTGGGTTCCCCCCCCTACTAAATTAGTACTTGCAGCCAAAAGAACTAGCCATTAAGAACTGATTTAACCTCACAAGAGACATTGTGCGCAATTTTCCAATAGAGACCGGCAAAGGTTATCTAAAGCGTTTCATCCTTTTTTCTTGTTTGCTCTTCAAAAAAAAGTCCTTTATATCCTAACATCAATGTAGAGGCTTATTGCAGACGTACTGACACGTATATATTTACTTATTCTTTAAAAAAGGCATTTATCTCCTATCGTCGATGTAGAGGTTTATTTCAGATGTACATACACGCATATATTTACTTATTGTACCATATCTTTATTGTTTACATGATTCGAAACCATCTTATTATTATTATTATTGAAAATAAAAGTTTGGGAATGCCAAGATTATATTCTTATGAATGACTTTAAAAGAAAATTACATGGCATGTTTTGATTGGTGAGGTGTTTTTTTCTTGAATTTATAATTTCCAAAATTAGATTTGGGCAACACTCATATGAACCTACCCCAAAATCGGCCCAATACCGCATCGTAAAACCCTTCCTAAGCCCCAAACCGATTTCTTCTAGTTCTACTCTCTCTCTCTCTCTCTCTCTCTCTCTCTCTCTGCGTTGCAACATTCGCTCGATCGTCATGGCCTATCGTTTACTTCGACCCCTGCGCAGAACCCTTCTCTCTCCTCTCTGTTGTCACTCCAAAACCCTAGTTTCTCACCAACAACCCTCTTTCTCGCTCCGTACTTACGTAACTGAGATGCGGAAATCGGCCTTCGAAGGAAAAATACTCAGACTCCTCCGCAACGAGATCCAGTACGAACTCGACCGCTCCCCTCCCTTTCAGGTAATCCTCGACTCACTGCAATCTTTCACTTTGTTTAGGTATAAATTGAGTAGTATTTCGAGAACTTAACAAGGGTCTGTTTGGTTGATGAGAAGACGAAGTGAAAGAATGAAACTAAAGCTTATGAATTGGGATTTCCCGTGATTTCCGTACCCTAGCACTTGCTCAGTCTACTCAAGTTTTTGTATATTGGCAGCTGACCTAAATGCGTGCACGTGCACGTGCATGAGCACAAGCGTGAAAGCATCTTTTAAAAATATCCCAAAGCAATAAAATTTGTGAGAGTGAGGATTTGTTGGAGGACCCTAATGAAGGGTTCTATGTGACTAAGTAGCTGAGGAAATGTTTCCCAAAACGTGGAATTTAATAATTTTTTAGTCACGATAGCTACATTGTGTCCCAAATAAGTTAAGCTTTAAAGAACAGAGCACAAGCTGCACAATTGTTGGTCTTCCACAGTCAATCTATTTTGATTATTAGAATCAAAAGCAGCAGAAAAATTCAGTTTTTGTGTTTAAGCTCGCAAAGATATGGTATAGTTTCTTATTTAGAGTAGTTTATCATGACAGTCTTGATGTTGAAACTCTTTAGTCTCTGAGAGTAATAAGGTTCCTTTACATCAAATTTGTGTTTATTTCTCTTAATTGAACATATGGAAGTGTTTTAAGATTACAAGAGCGTTATATTCTTATTTCGTAGCCTGTTCCCGAGTTCAATTCATTTTCAGTCGATGAAAGGCCGGGAGAGCAGTGGATAAGGTTGAATAAGAATTTCAGGGAGAATGAAGAGATTAAAGTGGAAGTTACAATGTTTGATGGCTCTGTCCCTGTTAAAAAAACTGGCAACTTAACCACAGAAGAAGATGTGACGCTTCACATTACACTAATTGTTGACATCTTTAAGGGGGAAGGGAGTAAGGTATTGGAGTTTGTATGCTCAGCATGGCCAGATAGCATAGAGATTCAGAAAGTTTTCATGCGCGGTCGCGATCAGATGGCGGGTCTGCCTTACACGGGTCCTGGATTCAAGTAAGCATCATTAATTGATGTTCATTCCTCTGTTTTGTTTCTGTGGTTTCGAGCACTAAATAGTCCATTGCATCTTGGACGTTATAACGAAAGCGTTTTGTTTTGCAAAATTACTAATTTACTGCAAAAATGATTATTGGAATCGAAGTCAGATGCTGTTATTTTGCAAATACTATTGGTTATGCGATAGGAATGAGTCGAATAATTTATGCGCACTCCCTGCCTGTATGCGGTAGTTCTTTTTGCTTCAAAGAGAAGACACGCCCAAACTGATTGCAACCCAAATTTGATTACTATGGCCTATTTGATCGATTCCTTCCCTTGGATTCCAAAATGACAGGAAGATTTGCTTAACATAACCTTTTTTTGGCTCCAGGGAACTGGATGATGAGCTGCAAAATTCGCTTTACAAGTTCTTGGAAGCAAGGGGTGTAAATGATGACCTTGCTGTTTTCTTGCATGGATTTATGAAGAACAAAGATAAAACAGAGTATATTCGGTGGATTGGTACCGTTAAGTCTTTCATAGAAACGAAATAGATGGTTTGGTTCTGCTTTGTTGTGACTTAAATTCTTTGTTTTACCGTAATTAATTGCGGATGAAGGGAGATGCCAGTTTCAGCTTTGTAGCTGCAGAGAGAAAATGCAAGTTTAAGTCAATGAGAGTGCAAGTGGGATGATTTTAAGATTTGTGTATGTCTTGTTGAAAATGAATCAAATTTCTTGTTTCAATACTAAAGGTGGAATGGTGGTTATATTTCCTTTGTACACCTGAATGGATCGTAGGCAGTGTATGTCAAAGTGATGGCTAAGAGATATGTAAGTCAAACTAAGCTTTCTGTCAGAACTTGCTCTTTTTTTTCTCTAACAAAAATGCTTTGGTGATAGATGGAAATATCATACTTTGTCATGAAAAGAGAATATATTCTTAAAGTAACTACTGTCCCTGCAGTGATTGTTGCTTGGTTATACTTATGATTGTGAACAGAATAACAACAATGGTTAGCTTCATGGTTCCTTTTCTCTGCTTCCAGAATCACTTTGAAATATCCCTCGTGAAATCTTAGTTGTGAAGTTCCAACATACATGTAATGGTATGCTCTTAATCTTTAGCTTTTGGTTTTGTGGTTAATACTGTTTATTGCTGGATAATTCTGGTTAAGTTCAGGTAAATTAAGAGAATGTAGTGATCCAAGTCTGTTAACTGGACATAAATTGCTTATTGTTGTTTCAGCATATTTTGTTTGCCAAATCGACCCAACAATTACCCTTCTGTGCTCATCAATAGGTTGCATTAAGTATCACAGTTTAAGCGTGGTGAGGGTTATGACAACCAGTTTTGCCTACTAGAGAAGCCCTCAACCTTCGGACAGGTTTCATGCACTTTTATTTTTTAACTGCTTGGGTGAAACTTCTTTCTCTGTGTAAGTTTCTTCCTTTGCCACCTGTTATCCTTGAGATTTTGCTGTGAACTTTTTTTTTCTTCACAAGCAAGTCGATATGAAGTGTGTAATGCTATGTTAGTGATCTTTATTTTGTTGATGTCAATGTGGCTCCTTCATTGACCCTAAAAACACAGCAATGAGTAGCTAGGCAACTGCCACCAGCATTCGCTCAATTGAAGGAGGTGATATGGTTCGCAAATGACCCAAGTTCAAGATTCATGGAGGTGTACTATGTAACTGTTTTTAAAAAAAGTGCCGGGTAGATAATTTTGTGAATCAGTGTGCATGACTGAAACGAACACCCCACCGATCATTCATGTAGGTTTATTTATGAAGTAGTATGTCACTGTAAACTTTCTTCTCCTCAATAAGTCTGAATATGTTTTACACTTTATGATGAATTCAACCATGATGATTTGGTTTGGTAATGTCCCCTCTGGGGTTAAAACAACTTAAAAATGAGAATTCAAGGAAAGTCTATCGGCTAGCTTTACTCGTCGGGCCGTCAGAGCGAGACTTCTTTGGGAAAAATATCTGGTCGTGTACTAAATACCAACAATTCGGAAATCTCTATTCACATCTTGGTGGAGGTCAATTCAGCGAGCAGTGAGGACTGACGAGAAAATAAAGAGGTAATGGTGGATATATTGGACTTAGCTTCTTATTAGAATTCCACATTTGTAGCAGTGGATATAATTGGAAGTTGATGATGTTTCTGAACACAACCTTTTATTTCTTCTGATGCTCTAAGCATGAAATATATGGCACTTAGTCACTAGAGTAATAGACCAAAGATGTGACACTTTAGCCACTAGGATGAAATGAAGTTTATCTATTTTCTTATAGCGGTTACTGGTTAGTACATTCATTTCATGCAGGGGAATATTACTTGGTAATGAGATGTTTTATGCCTAACTTTTGTATCATATGGTATGATTTGTTTCGTTAGTTGTTCTCCATTCCTTTTAAATATGCTAAAAGAATGATTTGTCCCTTCAAATGGTGTTTTTCATTTACATTTGGGGGCGACATGCAAGTATAAACCCTTAAAAAAATTGATGCTTTAGAAAGTTTATTTGGGTTCAAGGGATGCTTTTGACAGTGAGGTTCGTAGAGATATTGGAGATAAGAGCTTCTAGTTAGTGGCTGAAGGCTGTTTGTTGCAACAATGCAAGTCAAGGAGACATCGATGTTCGAAAAAAGAGAGAGGAGGCATTGATGTTTTGATGCTACAGGGGGTTGTTGAGGCTTGGATTGCGGTAACATACTTTGCATTCATACGACGATTTTCTGTAGTACGGTGGCAGAAACTACTGCTGCTGAAAGGTAGGAATTGTAGTGGAATTTCTCGCTACTCCCACTGAACTTTATCCCCGTATACAGGACAGTTGGGGGTGCAGAATTCTCTGATCTCTATTATCTCAAGGTTGGACCCTCCCATATGCAGTCTAATAGCTGGAATGGTGAACTGACATCCACTTCTGCCATTTTATGCAGCTGTTTTTGCTTATGCATGTTTCTGTGGATTAAATTGGTCAAAACGGAAAAATTGATTCTGGAAGTTGCTTTCTAGGTGGTGAACTAGATTACTTTAGCAGTCTGAAGGTTTGTCGTAGTCTATGGTTGGTCGCCAGTTCCATCCAAAATTCCAGGGTTGGGTTGGGTTTATTACTGTCTGGTCTTTTGTGGTTAGGTTAGAAACATTGAAATTGACAATCGACCCTAGAGTACGATGGACCTTGGTTCTAAGTTGGCAGTATGTGGCTTATATAATTTAGCTAAGTTACCTGAATGCAGAAATTGACCCAGTTAGAAAATTTGGCATCCTTCTAGTTTCAAGGGACATTGTCTGGTTTAGTTGTCCTGAATAATTCTTGTGCAAATCTTCCTTTTTTTCTGTCCAAAACTAGTTTGGCAGAGGGTAGACTACCAGCAATTAAAGAGAATTTTCTCCATAATCTTGAAACCATTTTTTGAAAAACGAAGTAGAAGGCCTTTGACACGGAAACTCTTTGAAGTCATGCTGGTAATTTTTAGCTACTCAGTTCCAATATCATTTTACATCTTAGTTCTTGGCTTTTCAGAGAAATAGAAAGTGTTTTCGTTTATCTACTTTTAAACTTTGTAAAGTAGCTTTTTCCACATGTGCTTATAATCCTATATTTATTTACTTCCTTTTCTTTTACTGTTGTTGTGAGCTCATTTTGTCCTTCAACAGAAAATTTCTTGATGCAAATCATGTCCATGGGGGCTTGTCCTGTATGTTTTGGATAAGGCAGCCACTCTATTAGCAGTTTCCCACACCAAAACTCATCTTGATTGGTGCATTACAGATAAGTGTTTCTTTTGGAGGTTACCTCATGTCTCTCTTTATCCATATGGGTATTCTGATGCTCTGATGTATTTGTTGAATTTTGATTCCTATGAAATGTCATACATCTTCCTCATTAACATCAGGAATATGGTCAAATGTAAGAATAGTATACAGTGGGCATATTTGATGGCTTAGGACACATTATGTTGCTGGCCTTCCTCAAATAGTAATGCTAGAGCCTAGAAGTAGATGGGGGTTATTCCTCTTAGGGTATGTTTGGTTCAGTGGAATGGAATTGACAATGGAATGGAATTAGAGGAAATGAGATTGGAATATCCTTTCCATTCCCAAGTTTGGTTGTACTTAGGAATAGCCCTTCTCATCTGCAATGGAATGGTGTGGCAATAGTAGTTTTTGGAGTGAAAATAGTAATTTTTGGAGTGGCAATAGTGAATCTTGAAGTGACACTAATAATTTTGGTATGGCAAAGAAATGGAATGTCAATTCCTTAGTTTTTTTAGTGGAATGATGATTTCATCATTTAATGGTGAATCAAATATGGGAATAAGTATTCCATAGAATGACCATTCCATTCCAACCATAGTTTTTAATATCAGCAGTTATGAACCATATCGGCCGGTTCGTGCCGGGATTTGAGGGTTCCGGTTCGGATATAGGCCGGTTTAACAGGGAGATTGGAAATCACAGGTTAACCGGTTTCCGATACCTATCGGTCTGTAACGGATTTTGAGGGCCGGTTTGGGAAAAAAAAAAGTTTCAGGAAGGAAAAAAAAAAAGTTTCAAAATTTTAGCAAAACATGGGCCTAACCGTAGTGCGTGAGGCTTAAATCCCGGATTTGCACCCCCCCTGCGTGAATAACTCGTGATGCGCACCCGGTTAATTGGTTTCCGAATCAGTTTTCCAAATAGCCGCCCATTTTTCTGAGCGCATGAGACCTCTCCTCGAGTCCTCATTCACAAACCCACTAAAATGCAAATTCATTTAAAGTAGAGAGAAGTTTTGTAACTTGCCAATGTGGGACTAGAGAAAAACACCATGTTTTACAAATACACAGTAAAGTTCTAACATAAATTAGTTGTGGCTAGCGATTATGTAATGTAAAACCTCTATGGTGTGTTTATTTTAATGTCTTCATTTTACTTTTGTTGTTTATGTCAATTATATCGAAACTCATAATGTTGCATTTTTCTCATGTTTGTAAAATCTTATTGACTTGCGGGTTTTGATAAATTATCGGATATTTCACATGAAGAGAATGGGCTGTTACATGTCTTAAATTAATTAATATACCGCAACGGCGACCGATACCACGATTTAAAACTATGATTCCAACATTGATTCCATCGAACCAAACTTACCCTTGGGGATTTAGATGGTCCTTTTGAGTAAAGCCATTTTCTGTATATTGGGCAGAACTGCCCTTCAGATTCTGTGATGAACCCTCGGCATTTTGGTAAATTCACAGAGAAAATCCTCTGGGAAATTTTTTTGCTTGGGTAAATTGCTATTGATACTTGAATTTGTTGTTCCTTCCCGAAGTTGCTTCTAGTCCAACCGACTTGTATATAGGCCTCGTTTGATTCGCGGACTGAAAATGATGGGATTAACAATCCTGGGATTAATAGTCCCTGGATTATTTGTCCAGGATTAATTTCATCCCTAATTTCACCTAATCCCATGTTTGATTCGCGTGGAATTAATTATGGGATAAGGAATAGTATTTTTTTTTAAATTCAAAACCATTTTTAGAAAAAAGAAACTTTTGAAAAATAAACATTTTAAAACAAATAATTTTGTGAAACATTTTTATTACAAAACAATTTGGGAAATTTTTTTTTTGAGCTAATTTTTGAAAAAAAAAACAAATTTCTTAAAAAAAGTAGAAAATCAATTTTTTGAAAGAAAAAAAAAGTTTTTGAAACTTTTTTTTGAAGAAAGAGGTTTTTTGAAAACATTTTTCAAACAAAATAGTTTTTGAAATCATTTTTTGAGAAAAGAAATTTTTAAAAAACATTTTCTCGTATTTTTTAAACAAAAATAATTTCTGAAAACATTTTCGATAAGATGAAAGTTTTGAAAATAGTTTTTTTCAAAAAGTTTTTGTAAAACATTTTTGAAAAATAAGAAAGTTTTGAAAAAATATATTTATAAAAAAAGTTTTTTCAAAACAATTTCTGAAATTAAGATTTTAAAAAAAAACATTTTCTGAAATTAATTTTTTTTAATTTTTTAAAAAATCATTTTCTGAAATTAATATTAAAGAAAATAATTCTGAAAATACTTTTTGAAATCAATCTCAATATCATTGAAATATTTTTGAAAACAATTCCTCGTTTGTTAATCCTACGTAATCCCACCTCCCCCCCTAGGATTATTTAGTACCCCCCATATAGGGATAAAATTAATCCTGGGATTAATAATCCCGACAGTCATTTCGGGAACCAAACGTGGAATAACTCAGGATTAGGTACATTTAGTCCTATCCCAGGCAATTAATCCACGAATCAAACGAGGCCTTAATGGATTGTTATTAAGTTGTACTACGTGCAGATTGGTTTGGCATCGTATCTGAAAATGCTCTGGGTTAGCTGGAAGTCACAATAACTGAAAATTTGTTCCTTTTTCCTAGATGCCTGACCCCTCCTCCAAAATTAGATGTTTTTCCTTATTTTGTGTAACAATTTGACCACATTGGCAGGATAAGATGGATCTTTTTGGGACTCTGAATTTGCCATTATAGAGTAAACATCTAGAAAGTAGAGAAGCTTTAGTACCATGTTTCCTTGGGCAAACTATCTTGTGGTCCATGCTTTTACCAAACTACAGATGTTGAGTTGGTTGAGTTAATAGTGGGTGGTTGCACAGCCATCTCACAGCACTAGGGTGCTAACCACCCATGTTGGACCTATAAAAGTAATCTATTAGGCTACATACTTTGTTAGATGGACTTGAGTATGTTTGTTAGTGTCTAAACGTCAAATGACTCGAGCGTCCTTCAATGTTAAAACTTGCATAAATTTTCCTAAAAACTTAGGTTGAGCATAGGGTATACAATACTATGGCGTAATAGATCATAAATTAAGCTTTTTGTAATGACTCAGGGTCTCTAAGCCAGTTTACGCATACCTCAACTAATCTCTAGGGACGAATCTCAGGGGACCCGATTAAAGACAGGTCAATGTTCCATACAGATTTGGGGTTTGCTCCCTCCTAGTTCTCAAGTTCAAAAACTCCTAGGTTCTATCATTATACTTGGTATGAACAGGCTTCGGTAAAAAAGAAGATTCTAATTGAAGAGTTCATGGAGCACTGGATTACAGAGGAGGGAACTCAATCAACAACAATGTCCCACCTTCCCACAGTTTGATTTGTACATATGCAAACACACAAACACAAGAGGGAACAGTTTGTTTCCTAATTTCTTTGTATTATTGTTGGTGGGTAACAAACCACCAACCACTGCACTGTCAAATCCATTATGTACACACACATGCATGTTCCACTAACGTTTGTCTTCAATTGTGGTAATTAGAAGCCCTTCATAATGAGAAATAGATTGTGGATTTGATTCACAATCTCCTCTTGGACGAGAATAATCATGTTCACCATTTAAAACCTGAAATATCATTGACATTCCATTTTTTAAATGACTTGAGAACAAAGAAATCTCTTCCTTATGAGGTTGGGATCTTTCTCAAACATTTATTAACTTTCATAATCACATGATTTCAGTAACATTACCTTTTCTGATCCTGGGTTGATTTCAGTGATTAAGTGTTAAACATCAGGCTAATGATCTGGAGACCTCATTTTGTGGGTCCTATTTGAAAAATCTCTTAGGTAAGATATCAATGCAATCAAGGATCTGCCTCATTTTTTATATATGGAAATATGATGTGATAGCATAGCTGAGGGTCATCATATACTCTATATTTACCCTTATTGTTGATCCCTGTTTAGAATCCACATGACTCCACCTACCTATTGATCAAGACCTTCAATAGATGGTCTATTACTTCAACTGCAAGTGGCTTGAAAGACATTCTCAATTCACAACGGGCACAACGCTAATACGTACTATGTACATGTATTGATGTGTTACAGGTGTGGTGGTATGTTAGGATGGTTTTATGGACGTGATCGCTTTTATATTTGGGGTAATTGCTAGGTATGTCAGACAGGAGACGAGGGGATTAGTCCACCCGTAATTGTGGCTAACGTATAAGTTGATGCTCACAATGTGTGTAGTGCAACATCTCTGTAAGAAAATACAACTTTGATATCATATGATATGACTACTTAAATCTAGAATTTGGGTTTTGCGTTACCTGTACTCTGTTGAACAACAAGATTAATTGAAGGTGAATACTAATTAGTCGAAAGCATGTCAACCCCATCAAGAAGTTGTAGTTCAAATTTGAGGAAAATTTATAGAGGGGAAAATGACGGCTCAGGACGTATTTTCATAATTAGTACCCGTCAAGAACAAGCTAAGAACATTTGTTATTGCTTAAAAAGTCATTGGTGGGTATTAATTATCAAAATACGTCATTGACCGTCATTTTCCCTTTATAGAGACTTTTTATTTTTTTGATCATTGAGACTCAAAGTTAATCATGAGGAAAATTTATATAATCAAGTTTCGAACAAACCCGTAGAGATTGATTTTGTCCAAAGTGAAGATAAACATATAGAATCAAAATGTCAACCAAACCTATAGAGATTAATCTAGTCCAAAGTCAAGAGAACCTTAAAAAAAAAAAAGTTAATAAACTCCTCCGTTGCAAAAACACTTAAACATGAACTCCTATTGAAACAGTAATTGGGCAAATAAAGTGGGGGAACATGAAAGAACTACTTAGAGCTTGAGAGACAAGTCTAGCTTTTGCAACTCATCTTGGTTAGCCTTCAAATGGCTGCCACTGTCCCACCTAAATCCTCCAATTCCGTCACCTGCCACTGGAGAAAACTTCCGAACACCATCAAATCTGGCTGCCCCACCACTCGACGATGATCCCACCGATAAGCCAACATGATAATTCTCGGGTGCAATCCGCCCAAGGGCCGGCTGTTGATCAATTGGGTTTCGAGACCACCCATAACGCCCTTGCACATGGGAAGAACCAATTGTTGTTGGCAAGAATGGTTTATTGATCATAGAGTGAACCTGAATCCCAAGAGACCTATTCAAAGAGCCATGCAGAGGCAGAGAAGCCAAACTAGGGTAGGGTTGGGGATACGAGCCGATTTTTGGTCCCCTTTTCGCTAGAGTCCGCTCTCGTTTGTGTGCATTTTGGTGTCCACCCAATGCTTGTGAACTGTAAAACTTTCTTTGGCAATAGTTGCAGGAAAACACCCGTGCCTCCACTTCGTGATTTGGTGATGAATTCACGTTGAAAAGATCGATGAGTTTGAGTTCTTGCTTCCCATCTTGATCCATATCCTTGCTAGAGAGGCTCAGATCCAATACAAGGTTTGTGTTTGTGGTTTTATTTTCAAGGCTGTGCTTTTGATGATCATCTTCTATTTGTCTGCCCTCTTTTTGGCACCCCATTGTGGTGTCAAGGCATGGTGGAGCCTCTGAGAGTGGGATAATGCTTGAACTTTCAGAGAGCTCACATGAGTCCAGTGTTGGTGGATTCATATCTGGAGTAGTTTTTGATGTGGGGACTTTCCACCTTGTGGGTGATGATTCTTAGGAAGATGTGGTTTTAAAACCAAGAGGGGAGGAATGTTTATTGACTATAAATAAATGCTATGTGCTTTGTATGGAAAGGGAAATTTGCAGTTACAAGGTCTTTTTATGGTAAGGATTTCGAAGTAAGGCTTTGAAGAGAGAGAGAGAGAGAGAGAGAGAGAGAGAGAGAGAGAGAGAGAGAGAGAGA
>BPLS01000619.1:1550784-1570009 GCA_019656275.1 Rhododendron kiyosumense
CATACAAATTTGAAAAGTAACTTATTTAACAGGTTGGGCGTTGGGGAGCTTGTTCATCATTTGAGCCTCGTCCCAAGCTTTAAATTATGATCCAAACCATTCACTTTGTAAACCTCAAGTAAAAAGAATTACGTTTTTCTATATCAGCAAATCTGATTTCAATATTCAACAGTAGAATGATTTGGTTAGTTCACTGAGCAATTGATGTCTGATCGACTTGAACTGAGGTGCATGCCATCTAATTAATGTGCTCCTATAGTGCTTCCCCGGCGGTCGTCTAATTTCACAATGTGGATTGGGCCTGCTTGATTGACCGGATTAGCTATGTTAATTTTTTTTTTCAAATCTCGATTACTTGACGTTATGGGATTAGGAAATTCTCTTTACGATCGACCATATCTCAAATGTTTTGAAATCAGCAATTGGTGGAGTTCCTTTGTGCACTCGTTTTAACGGACATAAAGTTCTTTGTTAACGCCATCAATTGGACTTATGGCACACAATACTTATCTCTTTAAAAGTAGTAGAATATACTATGTATGGTAGTATCATTTTTGGATTGATGTGGTATAAATAATTCTCCAACAACGTCTAGTCTCCTGGTGTTACCTCATCCTCTGTGATTGCATATTCTTTCATGTCCAACCAATTAAGCATGACCTTAACCGAACGCTCTTGTATTTCACTAGGAGGTCAAGAGTTTGAATCCCCCTACTTGCGTACGAGTGTTTTTCTCTAAGAGAGCTTTTCCTTTCTTTGTTTGTTTCTACCCTATAATGGACTTGTTTCTTGTATTGGTTGAGTTGTTAGGCTTGGTTGTCTTGTAAACTTTCACAATTAATATAGTGTCTCGGGTTTACACTTTGTACTTCATGTATAGTGTAAATGATCTCTTTTATCGACTGACAAAATTTTTTTAATAATAAGACCTTAAAATAAAACCCCAATGGGGTTGGTCTATGGTCAAGGCCTGAGACGACTTAGTTTGCTCTCTTCTAAGGTCACATGTTCAAAACTTCTAAGGTGCTATCAATTCCCTTGAGTTAGGCAAGTCAATACGAGTTTTGCTCTGATTTTGATTGAGATCTCCACAAGTGGATGGTGAGATTATGAAAATTAGTCGAGGTATGCATAATTTCATCCGGACACCTGGGTCATACAAAAAAAAAAAGGTGACCTTAAAATGAACCTTAGAATAAGCATCATTTCGACATACCTTAGTGAAAGGAAAAAAGAGGGATTGGGTCCTTCGAGAAAAGAAGCAGCAATTGGGTATGAGTGCACTAGGTATTTTGGATTGGATTACATAAGGTTGTCCAATGCAAAAAGACCCTACAAGCATGACTCCTTTGTGGGTTTGGCCTGTTTTGTCTAATCAAATGTAACCCCAAATCTTTTGTTTGATTTTCTTGTCTCAGTATCTTGTGTTAATCTATGTTCCAGATGAGTTGCAGGAGAAAGTCGTGTGCTTTTCCATCATTATCAATCTAATCTCCCAGAATGCAAATTAAGATCAAAAGAATATTCAAAGTAGTAACACTCACTTATCACTGCTTTGTGTGTGTCTCTCTCTCCACTTGAAAAGGGGTGGACACTCAATTTCATAACATCTCTCTCTCTCTCTCTCTCTCTCTCTCTCTCTCTCTCTCTCTCTCTCTCTCTCTCTCGCCTTGTGAGTTGTGTCTCTGTCTCTCGTACCATATCACATGCCTAAGGCCCAAGGGCACGCTTCTCAAATGCTAACCATGAATGGTGAGACGACATAGTTCACACAAACTTCTTTTTATAACTGGATTTTCAGAGTACTTTGCGCGTATCTCAATTAATTTCGGGATCTTGAAGGTAACGACCGGGTATAACTCACAGTGACTCTAACGTTTGGAATGTTTGACTACTATGAAAATGGAACCTGTGATCTCATAGAGGGACACTTATTGCTTTTTCACAACTACTTGGGCAAACCCCTTGAAATTGCCCACAAAGATAATTTTGCCAAGTTATCAACTTCAGTTATACATATGCGTTTATATACAACATATAAAATGACCGAGAAATGTATGATTTTGATCTATACTATATACTAAGTAGATGTAGTTTTCAAAAATAAAATCAAACTCTCTCCTTAATTCTACTCCCATGTGGCATTTTCTTAATAAATTCATTTCTTTCTTCTTCTTTTTCCCATACACTTTTCAACATACTGCAAGTAAGGAAAAAAAGCTTTTCAAACTTCCTTCACATGCTCAAACATTTCCTCATTAAAAGTTTTACATTTGATAATGAGGGATAAATAACATAACGTACAAGACTTTACTTGTACCTATAAATAACATTGTTACATTAAACATAAGAAAATTTTCTACTTTTTTTTTTTATCAGCAATAGAATTTTATTAACTCGACAAAAGGTACATCGAGAAAACCAAGCTCTAGATAAAAGGAAAACTTGAATCATAGAGAGAAGGCCATAAGAAAAGAAAAAAATACATCTAACGATAGATTGAAAGAAACCATTAAGATAATCAGTGGATGCATCCAAAAGCCATACTCAAAACCAAACCATATCCAAATACAGCAGCAAAGGTCTTCAAGGAGCACAAATGGGTTCACATACGAAAGAAATACAGCAGCAAAATCCAATTGGCATCAGCAGCAATAGCACCATTTGAGGTAGGAAGAAATAGGAACAAAATCACATGGTGGTTTGTAGTTTTTGTGAGAGAATTTCAAAAAGTTGCATCAGATATTTGGTGTTGTTTAGGTGTAGGTGTTGGTCCAAGGTCCTGATCGCTTCGGCTTGTTTAAAGCTGTGTACTGCTTCTCTTGAATATTGTATTGCACTAAGTTAACTTGTTCGGGCCTCTGAACAAGCTTGATGGGTTCGGAGTGGTGCAAGCTCAGGAACTTCTCAATGGCTTGTCTTCACACCAGCATTCGTGCGTATAAATTTGAATTCATTTTTCTGTTTTTCCTCGATTTTGTCTCCATTGTCATGATACTACGAACGTAATAGCAATAAGTTTTCGAAATTATCTATAATCAAGTGGAGTAAATACTTACTGTACAAATGGAACAGCCTCAATTCACCTACAATGCGGTAGGTTTAGTGGACTTTTCTGTGAGCGGTTACTGATCGTATTTTCTTTTTCAACATATCAGTATTTGGTATTCTTGTTTGTTGTCTTCCTGCAACTCTTGTCTCATGGTACACCTTATTGAGATTTCGTTTTGTTAAAAGGTACGCCAATCTGAAGAGTGTGAAGGATTTGATTTACAAGAAAGGTCTAGCAAAAGTTAAAAAGCAAAGAGTTCCTATGACGGGTAATAACATTATCGAACAGGTAATCAAAATAGGTTGTCAAGTTGTGCTGCACGTTTTGGTTTCTCTCACTCTTTGATATAATGAGATTCTTTTAATTGGTTTGTAGGAATTGGGGAAGTATGACATTTTATGCCTAGAAGACGTAGTAAATGAGATTGCTACCGTTGGTCCACATTTCAAAGAGGTTACTGGTTTCCTATGCCCCTTTTCACTTAACAGGCCAGAGAAAGCGTTACATGAAAAGAAGAAGCTTTTTGAGCATGGAGGAGACAGTGGAAATTGCAAAGACCACATAAATGAACTAGCATTTAAGAATGGAGGAGCAATGTAAAAGATTAACTTATGTTGACCATAGATTGTGTTTGAAATCGCAACTTAGACAGCTTCTATTGCCTTTTAACTCAATTATCTCATTTGCTTTACTTTTGTTTCTGATACAATTTGGCATTCATCGAGGTTTTGTCTTCTGCTTCTTGATGTACTGTAACTGCAGCATTGATTCTTCATGGTGTTGATGTGTCAGGCAAGTGTTTTTGTTCATTTTGGGAACCTGATCAGGAGAGCATTAGATGAAATGGGTGAGAGCTTCCATAAATGGGAAAAAAATGATCGGATTTGGTTAACCTGGTAGGATTGGTTAACCTGCCTCTACAGATGTTGTTAAAACTTTAATGGGCCAACCTCATTTAACTAGAAACAAGAAAAAGCATACCAGTATTGCGCTTTTATCCGGCTTGTACCAATTTGCACCTCTAGCTAAAACAAATGCATCAACAACGCATCACCCAAGCAATAGAAACGCGGTAGTCCATTTCACTGTCCACAGATCCATTTCCTATGGCCTCCAGGACTGCAAAACACTGACAAAATGCTGAAGCTTGAGAAATATGAATGGATATTGATGGTACAACAGGCAGTACCAAAATAACAAGTCAAATGCTCTTAATTCAACTCATATTCGGACATACCAGCAATGCAATAAATATAAACCAGCAGAATAGAAAGTCGCAACAATGAGTCATATGAGAGAGTAATGCTATGGACACAACATCCAAATACAGATTCAAAACGGATATGTCCAGAGTTGTTAGATGCATGTAGGTCATAAATGCACAGTGCAACTTACATGCATCACACATACATGTCAGGATATCTGTATGGATATATGTGTCCAAAGCATTATTATGGAGTACAAGATAAGTACACAATGTTGTCCATATGCGCAAAACTAGAACTAATACCATTCAAGTTCCAACAGGAAGAACCAGATGCCAGGAATACCAACTTCATCAAAACTGGGGACATAAATAGAGATAATGTACCAAAGGGCACATTGAAAAGTCGGCTTAAAAGCTAAATTCTGCAAATGACTCAAGGAATAGTTCAGGTCAGAGAAATGGAGAAAAAACTCAATAATTTCTAGCTTTGCAAATTGCAGGCAGCTGCTTTGTGGTATCCATTGCCGCTTTCAATATATAAGCCTAGAGAAAAGAATGATTACGATGGAGAACACTACCACTGTACTAGGTTTCATCGAGAGACGGGCTTGTTTTTTCTTCATCTCATTCTCAAACAAGCCAGTAGTATCAGACATCTGATAGTGTGATGTAAATGACAGCACTATAGTGTGATGTAAATGACAACACTATAGTCATACAAATGGGTATGCAGGGGCGGACCCACCTTGGGGCACGTGGGGTCACGTGCCCCCACGCCCTTTTTTTAAAAAAAATTTCCAAATTTTGTATGTGTGTATATATATAATATGTCCTACATATATAAGAAGTTAATGGGTGGTGCAGTGGTAAGTGGCACTGTCTAGGAAAGGAGGGGCGCGGGTTCGAGTCACCAGTCCTCCAAATTTTTTAACTCCCCCACTCCCCTCCCCATCGTCTCCAATCTAAGTTTTTTTGTTTTTTGTTTTCAAAATACACTAGAACTCTTTTACAACCAATGTTTCTTCCACTCTCCAACATCTCCAATCATTTATGTAGTACTCAATATGAACCCACACATTGTATTTGTATATTTTGGTCCCTGAAATTTGTACTTGTAGAGTTAATAATAGGAAAATAGATTATAAACATGTGATAAATTTTTTTTAACTCATATAGTTAAGGTACGCAATTTGCCCAAGTAGCTTTTATTAAAATACATATATACTTTAAAATTATTACATGATCATGAATGCTAAAATTATTGTGGTGTGAATGTACTTAACTGTAACTCATATATTACCGCGTTACAAAGAAAATTGGTGCCCCCACTATGTCAAATTCCTGGGTCCGCCACTGTGGGTATGTATCACCTAGGTCACATACTCCTCCAACAGGACTCAGCTCCCGCTTTCAAACCTATCCTTACTCTGGCAATTAGTAATTTGGAATGTTTTCAAAAGGCGCTTTAATGCCCTTGCTCCTACTTTCATTCATGCGCACATAGGTGCATCATGTGACTTAGGTATGAGTACAAGTTATCCTCTCTTTGTGGCACCATCATATTTTCATTAAGTTATCCTCCATAGATATGCCTATTCTAGTTATGTTTCTAGGTTAAGAAAAGTATATGGACAAAAAATCCTGATTTCAGATAGAGCCACAATACCTATTACATAAATGAGCTTGGGATGACACCTACAAGGTAAACAACTATTGTCAACACAAATGGAGGAGGAAATAAGACAACGGATGATAGTAATGCTTTACAAAACTAACCGAACCATTTCAAATTGAACAAAACGGCACAGAGTCGGATTATCAATGGACAAAGCAAAGGCTAGTGTTCATAAAAAGGAAAAGAAAAGCAGTGTTATGATGTCAATTAAAGAAAACCAAAACAAGAAGTGTTCATAAAAAAGGTCCATTGTGAGCTGTGGTATGATTGTCTTAACCACCAATTCAATCATTCTTCACTACGTAAGCTATATAACTAGAGGAAACGTCCTTATAGAAGCAAAAACAAAGGGAAGGCCCTAATCAATTTAATAGTTAAATGACAACAACCAGGAAAGCCAAAATGCAAACTTCAATGATACCTTCAACTCTCGATGACAATTGAATGAAAATTAAAATTGCATTTAATAAATGACAATAGCATAGAAGAAGAAACCATAATGCTCAAAGTGAACTGCAAAACCATTCAAGCTTTTACAGTCCAGCCTACATTCTGTGAATAGTTGTACTTCGTAATTTGTGCCATGTACACATTGCTGGGCAATCCACATTCTTACCATGAGTAATTTGTTAAAAACTTAAGACAAGTTGATGCACAATTGCAAAGGGAAAGAGCATATATGACAATGTAAGCAATATAGAATAGAAATCAAAGGTCAAAGTCCCAAAGAATCTAAACTGAAAGAGAAACGAGAGAGATAAATTAGTAGAATGGAAAAAAAAAATCTTAATCTTGCGAGGAGCTTACAATAGATTCTTCTGCTCACGATTGAAGCTTTCTTTACCTGGGAGATCTTAGCTACATGGTGCCAATCAGTGTTATCAGATGGTACATGGGATACTATCTATAAAATAGACATAGTGGGGCCTGCCTGGTGGTGATCTTGCCACTTCATGGAGGCATAACCAATGATTCTAATGATCAATGGTCCAACGATGAATCAATAGTGGATGCAGTTATGTGTCGCTGAGCAGCAAAAAAAGCAATGGCCATCACAAGGGCAACTTCTTTAGTCGGCCAATAAATGGGGGTGAAGAGAGAAAGCAAGCAACTACCTATGGCAAAACAACATGAATGTTGGGTTGAGCCTCAGCCTATTTAGAACTATTCAAAATTTGGCAGACATCTTGTTTTATTCAAATTGGTAAGGCCTAGGCATTACATGAACCAATCTTAAACATAAAATTATCAAACACGAGAGGGGAAAAAATGCCAAGGTAATAAACGGAATACGAGTTTGCATTCCCTTAACCTAGTGGACAAGTCCCTAACCCTAAGAAAATCAGAGAATCCAACTTACCACCAATTCAAAAACAATTGCGACAAAATTATAAGACCCTTGAAATACGCAACAACCAAAAGAAGTTAAGCTAGTATGTTGGTCCCAGTATGTTGATACAAACTTGGCTATAGTTGAAGCGCCATTTTGTGGGCACACGCCCCGAAAATCGCCCGATTTTGGTTTGCGGCCCTCTTTGCAAATACGGCGCGGCGAAACGCTTCGATTCAGAGTCGCCACTCGGGTTTTAGCGGTGAGGCACCCAAGGAACCGAACTCGAGAACGTTTGCTACGTTTTTGATTTGATTTTAAAAAGGGTTTGATTTGATTTGAAGAAGGCGTAGACTGGTCCGTCGTCACCTTCAATATCTGAGGTTCGGGAGCCAGGTTACGAGAGGGGAAGGGTTTTATGGCACCCCCTCTCGCCCAATCCGGAGATCGGTCTCTACTCGGGCATTTTGTAAAACGTTTGCATTTTTCTCTCATTTGATCATTTTTAGCCAGTTAGGGCGGGGGAACAGTTAATGGGGATGAAGACTGTAACAGTTTGCAGTTTATTATGACAAAATGCTTTATGGATGATGGCTTGCTTGCTTGAATTGAATTAAACGTAAGAACATAGATTGAGAACAAGCACTGTAAAAGAGCTCAGTGAGGTGGTGTACGCTGCTCGTCGGGTACGTGAGCAGATGACATGCTGGCACGCAATGGCAGAACCACTACACGCCAGTAGACCCTGCGCACGCCACCTATGGGCTGGCGTACACTACCTATCTGATTTCTCACGGCTCCTATTCTCAACCCTCTGGGCTCTGGAAGGGACCAGCGCACACCCAGGACAAACCACGCAGTTAATCAATATAGCTTTGAGTACAAAATACAGGCAGACAGGCATAAGAAATGGCTAAGAGCCAAGGAAAGGCACAACAAACCCCATAAACAGAGTGGGGAAGAAATAAAAGGCTGGGAAGGACTCATGATATAAGGGCCACGCACTGCCTTGTGTCAAGCATGCCGTACGCCACCCAACTGAGACCGTACGCCAGGTTTGCTCGTTGGTCAGTGCTTGGCTTTACATCATCTGGGCTCTGGATCATGACCAGAAGCAACCCAGAGGCCTTAAAGACGGGAAGAAACAAATATTGACAACTACACTTACACAGTTCTAAGGTTCAGAAAGCGGTAAACCGATTATTTAGCATGCTGGAAGGTGATGACATGAAGGAAATAAGCACTAAAATGGTCCCCCATGTCCCCCACGCCATCTGTGCACGTACAGCCAAAGGTGGCGTACGGCTCAAATAAGGTGGCGTGCGCCATGGATTGACCATTACGACTGGTTTATTTTACCAGAGAGGGGTCTGGACTAGTATCAGTTACTAGCCAGAACCCTTCTGGTTCCCCTCAGGGGCAGAAAACAGAAAGCAGTGCAAAGGTGGTATACCTTTGGCACTAGAGATGGAGGAGTGGGAGTGAGCTTGGAGGGTTGAAGATGGAGGGTATGTATTGGCTGGTGAGTGGAGAGGGGTGTGTGAGACTTCTCTATCTCTCTTCTTGCAATGAGGGAGCAAGAATGAAGGAGAGAGTAAGGGACTTGGAGAGTTAATGTTGTTAACCCCTTGCAAATGAATGCAAGGGGGGTATTTATGGTGGAGAGAGAACTGAGAGGAGGGCAGTCAGCTGGGGTTAAGGGCTGGTTGGGTTAAGAGAGAGCCTCCCATGCATTTAATGCATGGGACTTGCCTTGATGGAGTGTGTAGGAGAGAGAGGGGGACGGCCCTGCAGCATGCAATGATCAGGAGGCTCTGTACTGTACTGGGTTGGTTACAAAGTCTCGAGCACGTGACAGAAAAGCGGTGATTTGACCGGCCTTGACCCCTCCGTACGCCACCCTTAAGCCACCGTGCGCCAGGTCAAACTCGGTCAACGGTCGATGTCCAACACGTGGCGAAATGCTGGCGCACGCCAAGGAAAGGGTGGCGTAAGCCAGGTGTGGCCTGCTGAGGTTTATTTGGCTCTGGATTTGAAGGGTTTTGAAGGGGTCTGAAATGGTTTGAAAGAGGAGGGTCCCACACACAAAGCTCACGACCTTCCATCGACCTCGGGGGAGTTTTCGACCGTTTAATCATCATTGGGGTAAATAAAAAAGGCCACGAACGTGCTGACCCGGATAGTCCAGAATAGGGTGTCTACAGGAGCCCCCCTTTGACGGCACTTGGAGCACCGTTCGACTGGGCACAAGTAACGTCAAAGGTTTTCTAGACACCCTCTCGAGGATATCCGAAACAGAACGCACTTGGTCGACAAAGACATAAATCGTAAAGAACCTGATTGGGTGAATTCAGCCAGACAGATTAATTGAGAAAGATCACTGCTTGCAGAAAGCAAATCAGGCGGACGGATCGCCGTTGAAATTGATGTTGGGTGGACGGATCGCCGTTGAAATTGAAGTTGGGCGGGCGGATCGCCGTTGAAATTGAGAATTGGACGGGTAGACCGTCGTTGATTCGAAATTGGGCAGATAGATCGCCGTTGATTTGAAATTGGGCGGATGGATTGCCGTTGATTTGAAATTGGGCAGATGGATCGCCGTTGATTTGAAATTGGGCGGATGGATCGCCGTTGATTTGAAATTGGACGGGTAGACCGTCGTCGATGGGGATCAAACCGTCCTCGGTATAAAGAAAACTCCAACATCCACGGGTAGATCATGTCAGGTAGGTTAAATTCCATCCGTTGGGAATCAGAGTCAATCTCCTTATCAAAGACCATCCGAGACAAAGCAAATAAGGCTGCTGGAAGATGCATTTGAAGCTAGAATGAGGTAGAGGTATCTGTTCGGGGCAAGCCGAGGCAGACTCTCCTGGGGAATAATCAGTTGCAGATGGACAGACCTATCGAAGAATATTCTGATTGTCGAACCATCGTTGATTTGAGACGGTGGGTCATCGTTGTGGGACGACTCGTTAAACCATCGTTGATTTGAGACGGTGGGTCATCGTTGTGGGACGACTCGTTAAACCATCGTTGATTTGATTGAAAGAGGGTTTGAACTTTGTTGGGAAACGGGGATGGGCAGGCCATCATTGAATGCCGAGGCGGACTCTCCTGGGGATTAATCAGTTGCGGACAAATCATTACCCTTGGGGATCGAACCTTCTTCGGCCTAAAGAAACTTCAACAGCCACGGGTAGGTCGTGTCAGGTAGGTTAAATTCCATCCGTTGGGAATCAGAGCCAATCTCCTTATCAAAGACCATCCGAGACAGAGCAATAAGACTGTTGGGAGCTGCACTTGCTGTAGATAGACGTGGATCAGGATAGGCGGACGGTTGTTATAGACTGTTTAGACGGGCGGACCATCGTTGTGGTGATTGATTGGATGGGCGGTCGTTGAGTTGAATGGTGGGCGATATTCTGAATGCCGTGAAGGGTTGAAGCAGACAATATGGCTGATCGCCGTAGAAGGATTGAAAAGGAGGATGACATTGCTGGCCGCCGTTGATTGAATTGATTAGAAGGACGATATGGCTGACCGTCGTTGATTGAATTGATTAGAAGGACGATATGGCTGACCGTCGTTGATTGAATTGTTTAGAAGGACGATATGGCTGACCGTCGTTGATTGAATTGTTTAGAAGGACGATATGGCTGACCGTCGTTGATTGAATTGTTTAGAAGGACGATATGGCTGACCGTCGTTGATTGAATTGTTTAGAAGGACGATATGGCTGACCGTCGTTGATTGAATTGATTTGAAGGACGATATGGCTGACCGTCGTTGATTGATTCGATTTGAAGGACGATATGGCTGACCGTCGTTGATTGAATTGATTTGAAGGACGATATGGCTGACCGTCGTTGATTGATTCGATTTGAAAGACGATATGGCTGACCGTCGTTGATTGATTCGATTGGAAGGACGATATGGCTGACCGTCGTTGATTGATTCGATTGGAAGGACGGGTAGACCGTCGTTGATTTGACATTGATTTGAAAGCCTGACGGATCATTCTTCATGATGAATGTGCCGTTGGTGAGCCTGGATTTGAGTAGCACAAGTCATTGCTGCTTTGAATTGTATTCTGATTCCCAAAGTGTGCTCCAGGTGCTAGTGGAGTGGGACAATGAGGTTGTGTGCTTGACATTTGCCATGGAGAAATGGTCAGGAAGAACGGCACGTGGCACCCCCCTTTGCAATTGCACTATCCCAAAGCAGTAGCTTCAGCTTTAGTTCCAGTAGTGATTTGATCCCAGGTACGAAACCCCAAAATCTTGATTACTTGCTTTGGCTTTCGACATTGGATAAGCATGCGTTAGCACTTGATAGGCCTTTCCTGTTTTCCACAGTTGATATACAATATGCAATGATATGTACTAATTTGAATGCACACATTGATAATGCAGACACGAGCTAACGGCGGCTCCTAAGAGGACGACAACGCTTGAGGACTACCACTGAGTCTTATTACTTTACTGCCTTCTGCTTTTGAGTTTCGGGCTTGCATGACAAAATAGAGAGGCATTGAGCGAGCTGGTGTGCCTCAGTTGATATAGTAACGACATTGGGCCTGGTTGCCTTTCTTTGATGCTTGGGCAGATGTGCCCCATAGATATGCTTTGCTTGGCCTTAGGCTGACGTGCTCTTGCTGTTCACGGGATTCCATTTGCTTGGATAGGAGATAGAAGCTAGGGTAGCAATGTAAAAATTGCATTTTTCAGTTTTTTGACTCTCCTTTGAGGAAAAGCGTATAAACCCACCACTAATATCTAATTTGCATTGACAAGTGAACTAAGCCGACACACACACATATATGTATAAACTCGCCTAGCTCGAATGAAAAGGGAGAAAGAGCCCCAGGATAAGACATAGACTTTTTGACACATGGAAAATAATGAGATTTTGGGCAATAATGAGCCAAACCTCAAATATTCCTCGACGGGTGAAACTGACACTTGCGTAAGGTCAAATAGATGTACGATGACCTGTACGAACAAACAAAATTGAGATGAAAGCCCCAGAATGGGAAACAGACTGAAACATTCGAAAAATACCGCAAAAATGGACAAAAAGACACGAATGGAATGACTCGTATAGGCCCGGACTGAAACCGACACCCCCGTGCAGTCACATAAGGTCCGTATGACTTGCACGGCACGACAAAACTTGGCAAAAGCCCATTGAATGATATTCAAGGTGCTTTGAATGATAGAACAACTTTCGAGGCACCGAGAACTTGATTTGAGCTTGAGGTACTCCCGCAGGAGTCCAAAATATTTGGTAGGCACGATGGCTGCCTACTGTTGCTTGCTCCAGGAATCGAATAAGCGCACGCGGATTTGAAACCAACGCGCACCACTTTGAACAAGTGAGCGTGAACCTCAAATTTAGCACATGACTACAAGTCTGCTGCGGTTGCTCACACTAGACTCTACTGACTTAGATAAACTGTGAGCCGTTAGGCCTCGCAAGCATTTCGTTCTGTTTTTGATGCTTCAAATATTTTAAGACTTTTGCTCAGCTTTGAAATTGAAGAAGTAGTTTGAAATAAAATTGAAAGACGAAAGGCTTTTCCCCATTCTGCACAAATGAAGCTTGTCTTCTTCTTGACTACGGCGACGTACCAAAGTCTTGGATCCAATTGATAGATTACAAACCGAACCCCAAGGATAGATTTGTCAAAACATAGTTCAGGCGGCCAATGTGGTGCGCCAAAGCCAAAACTTGAGATCCAATTGATAGATTATGACCGAGTCTCGAAGAAAGAGACTGCCTACGTATCCCCTTTTGGAGAATCAGGTCAAAACGTAGTTCAGGCCAAGGTTCACTCGTGTATTTCACCTCTCCTTTTTACGCTCTAACTTTTGCCTAGTGCCACCTTTCAGGTTTCGGCCTAGCGAGCTTTCGACTTTTTTTTTTTTGCCTATTTATTTTTGCCTAGACCGCCTCCTTAGGTTTTCAGTCTAGCAGGCTGCTCTAATTTTTGCTTGGAATCGCCCACCCTTGTGGTTTTCGACCCAACGAGCTTCTCTCAGGGAAAAACAACACTTGAATTGATCCATGTAGACCATGGTATTGAATTCGTCGCCGTTGAGATTGATGAGCTTTGATTGTGGCCCTGGATAGAATGGCCTTGATAGTGAAAAGGGCATTACTGCTTTGTTTGGAAATGTCTCGCTCCAGGCCACTTTTACACCTTTTAATGTGCGCTTGATGGAACACTGCTGGTACTGTTTTGAACATGGTATAAGGCCTGGAGGCTTCTGAGCTTTTGCTTTCTAGCTTGACATCCGGTAGTAAAGGACTCAATGCTTTTTTTTATCTCATGATCGACACCAGGTGTGTCTTTGTGAGACCATGCCAAGATGTTGTTGAATTCTTTGAACGGGCACAATGCTCTTCTGGGGACAGCGCCGGAACAATTTTGAAACTTCCGGGGGTCTACCTCATCTTTCAAGTTTATTAAAAATTACTTCTTCTTTTAGAGGCTGAGCATGCCTTTCGTCTTCCCTTTCGGCGAGGGAACACATTTCCTTGGGGAGATTCCCATCGAAATCTATCCCTTCGTCGTCAGGGTCGACACAGTTTATCAAAAGCCAGCAAAGCACTTAGAAGCAGGATAATGCATATCATAAAACCCTCGGGGTTGCCAAGTACAGCAAAATGACTCGAATTGAGAATAGAAGCTACGACATGGAGGGCCAAGAGGCACGAACTCCGACTCAGAGCTAGACTTAGACGACTTGACAGACACTGTGTCAGACTTAGACTCAAAAGTGTCAATGCAAAATAGACGCGATTTGAAAATGCAACTTTTATAGTTACCCTTGACCTCCTTGCAGAGAGGTGAGAGCTAGAGGACAACGGGCCCAAACAACAGCACTTCGGCCTTTTCAGCTTCTTCGGCCAGCCCCACTTGAGAGAGCTCCTTGAATAACAGCCCCAAAGTCCATTTTCTCCTTTGATTGATTAAGCTTCCTCTTGAATTCCTCCTTTGCAGGCTCATCACTGTCAACACAGGTGTCGGCAGTAAGGATCTCGATTTCACCTATGGCCATCAAGTTAACCTCGGGTTCAGACGGGAGAGACAAAATTGGCTTGGATTGATTTTCTGGGATGATGTGGAGGCTATGATTGAATATGGTGGAGCTTGGGTCGATTTGAGTGGAGCTGATGGATATCTGGCTAACATGTGGGCTGGGACCGTGTTGAGGCATGAGCTCGGAAATGACTTTGGGCTTTGATGGGAATGGAGCTGGAATGGTGCCATTGTCGATGAGATCTTGAATGGCATGTCGAAGGCGAAAGCAGGCATCGGTGAGATGGCCAGACATTTGATGGAAAGCACAATAGGCATTTGAATTGTAGGATGCCGAAAATGTTCGAGGTGAAAGAGCTGGAAGGAGGGGCTTGAGGAAGCCAGCTTCGAAGAGGTCCTCATAAACCAAGGACAAAGGTGTGGAGAAGCGGGAGAAGGTCCTTGGTGGGTTCCGACGATCGGATTGAGGAACATGATGCACTCTTTTGCCTTTGGGATTGATTTCTTTATTGCACATATCCTCCCTTTCAGCATGGGGCTTGAAAAAGGATCCAACATTCTCCTTCGGGTCAGTCCTGGCTTCATGAAACTCAGTCAGGTCTTTGAACACATCCTTTGAGCGCTTTCCGACCACAGGAGTGTGGCAGGCTTGAGAGGATTCCTTGATTGGCCTCATATCCGACTGCGGGGCTATGGTGGTAAAGAGATCAAACAGCCCCTGGATCATGATCATTTGTTTGTCCATTTTGTGGCCTAACTCCTCTACAGCCTTCCTCAGTTCAGCCAAATCTGTTTGTGCTGTCATTTTGGATTGATGATCGGTGAGGGTGATGGCCTAGAGCTTTGGACAGCAAAGTAAATGAGAACTCAGTGGTGTTCCTGCAACAAGCTTTTGAAAGAATTTGAAAGAATGCAATGCGCATGTCATCATCGTCGGTGTCCTCCTAGACTCTAGAAACGAGTTTGTCTCATAACGTTCAGATGCTGCTAGAATCCTCAGATTTCTTTTCGACGGTGTATCCTTGTTTTGAGTCGATGGACACTAAAGGATGTCAAGACAATCTAAGCCTTTTGACTGCTCCTTTCTCGAAGTTTCAACTTTGGAGGTCGGAACAACTTGGTGCAAACGGCGTGATACCATAACCGAGGTGGCGTAAGCAGCACTGTGCCGGAGCCTTGATGGTGTAAGTGATTAGCACTTTAACCGGGATGGTGTGGGTATCACGACATTCTCCTCGTTGTTCCTGATTTTCTGTTTGAAACTTCGACTAGGTTCAGATAAGAGACTTAAACAGCCTTGATTTCCCAAAGTCTCGCTAACTCAAGGATTTTGAAAATTGATTACGCGCAACATCAAGATGCACGACTCGTCATCGGTCCATGGCAGGGACCTGACAGTCACGAGACAAACTCGAGACAGACCTAAAAGCCGCCCTAGCATGCTCCTACGCAAAGCGGAATGCATGTATGTACAGGCATGCGATAAGGAAAGCGGTAACACATAGACAGTTTATGGGGGTTAGATGCAAGTAATCCTACCCTGTAGGTTCCTGTCTTAGGTTGGAGGGTTCTAGTGCTTTGTACGCATGTAGAGGCCGGTTTTGGCTTAAAGGGGTTCCTCTGACTAAAGCCGCGGTATACCTCCCATTTCAATGCGTGCAGCAAAGCGATGGTCGAACGGTAATACGACTCATCATCGTCCAAGGTTGTTGGGCATTCGAGGACCCCGGGCTCCAGTAAACTGTGCCGGTTACCCAAAACACCTCAACGGGGCTCATCCAACATCGATGCAAATGGAGAAATGCCGAAGAATGATTTAGAATGAGAGAGAAATGCAAGGTTTTGAAAATGCCTTTTGAGCTTGGCTCACTTCCATTAATCAATACTTGGAGAAAACTACACAAGTGAACAATAGTAAAAGCCCCAGTTCGGATTGGTCGGATGCTGAGATCCTGTTACGTTACCATTCCGTTCTTCAGCAGCGCGGAGCGTACTGTTTTGACAAGCTTTTGAAAATTGTTTTCTCATGTATTAATCGCCAAATATGGATTAATGCAATTGTCCCCAGCAGAGTCGCCACTGTGGGCACACGCCCCGAAAATCGCCCGATTTTGGTTTGCGGCCCTCTTTGAAAATACGGCGCGGCGAAACGCTTCGATTCAGAGTCGCCACTCGGGTTTTAGCGGTGAGGCACCCAAGGAACCGAACTCGAGAACGTTTGCTACGTTTTTGATTTGATTTTAAAAAGGGTTTGATTTGATTTGAAGAAGGCGTAGACTGGTCCGTCGTCACCTTCAATATCTGAGGTTCGGGAGCCAGGTTACGAGAGGGGAAGGGTTTTATGGCACCCCCTCTCGCCCAATCCGGAGATCGGTCTCTACTCGGGCATTTTGTAAAACGTTTGCATTTTTCTCTCATTTGATCATTTTTAGCCAGTTAGGGCGGGGGAACAGTTAATGGGGATGAAGACTGTAACAGTTTGCAGTTTATTATGACAAAATGCTTTATGGATGATGGCTTGCTTGCTTGAATTGAATTAAACGTAAGAACATAGATTGAGAACAAGCACTGTAAAAGAGCTCAGTGAGGTGGTGTACGCTGCTCGTCGGGTACGTGAGCAGATGACATGCTGGCACGCAATGGCAGAACCACTACACGCCAGTAGACCCTGCGCACGCCACCTATGGGCTGGCGTACACTACCTATCTGATTTCTCACGGCTCCTATTCTCAACCCTCTGGGCTCTGGAAGGGACCAGCGCACACCCAGGACAAACCACGCAGTTAATCAATATAGCTTTGAGTACAAAATACAGGCAGACAGGCATAAGAAATGGCTAAGAGCCAAGGAAAGGCACAACAAACCCCATAAACAGAGTGGGGAAGAAATAAAAGGCTGGGAAGGACTCATGATATAAGGGCCACGCACTGCCTTGTGTCAAGCATGCCGTACGCCACCCAACTGAGACCGTACGCCAGGTTTGCTCGTTGGTCAGTGCTTGGCTTTACATCATCTGGGCTCTGGATCATGACCAGAAGCAACCCAGAGGCCTTAAAGACGGGAAGAAACAAATATTGACAACTACACTTACACAGTTCTAAGGTTCAGAAAGCGGTAAACCGATTATTTAGCATGCTGGAAGGTGATGACATGAAGGAAATAAGCACTAAAATGGTCCCCCATGTCCCCCACGCCATCTGTGCACGTACAGCCAAAGGTGGCGTACGGCCCAAATAAGGTGGCGTGCGCCATGGATTGACCATTACGACTGGTTTATTTTACCAGAGAGGGGTCTGGACTAGTATCAGTTACTAGCCAGAACCCTTCTGGTTCCCCTCAGGGGCAGAAAACAGAAAGCAGTGCAAAGGTGGTATACCTTTGGCACTAGAGATGGAGGAGTGGGAGTGAGCTTGGAGGGTTGAAGATGGAGGGTATGTATTGGCTGGTGAGTGGAGAGGGGTGTGTGAGACTTCTCTATCTCTCTTCTTGCAATGAGGGAGCAAGAATGAAGGAGAGAGTAAGGGACTTGGAGAGTTAATGTTGTTAACCCCTTGCAAATGAATGCAAGGGGGGTATTTATGGTGGAGAGAGAACTGAGAGGAGGGCAGTCAGCTGGGGTTAAGGGCTGGTTGGGTTAAGAGAGAGCCTCCCATGCATTTAATGCATGGGACTTGCCTTGATGGAGTGTGTAGGAGAGAGAGGGGGACGGCCCTGCAGCATGCAATGACCAGGAGGCTCTGTACTGTACTGGGTTGGTTACAAAGTCTCGAGCACGTGACAGAAAAGCGGTGATTTGACCGGCCTTGACCCCTCCGTACGCCACCCTTAAGCCACCGTGCGCCAGGTCAAACTCGGTCAACGGTCGATGTCCAACACGTGGCGAAATGCTGGCGCACGCCAAGGAAAGGGTGGCGTAAGCCAGGTGTGGCCTGCTGAGGTTTATTTGGCTCTGGATTTGAAGGGTTTTGAAGGGGTCTGAAATGGTTTGAAAGAGGAGGGTCCCACACACAAAGCTCACGACCTTCCATCGACCTCGGGGGAGTTTTCGACCGTTTAATCATCATTGGGGTAAATAAAAAAGGCCACGAACGTGCTGACCCGGATAGTCCAGAATAGGGTGTCTACACATTTAAATTGGGCAAATTTTCATAGTCATTCCTCTAGTTTTATAGTTATCTCAATTTCGTCCCTCTAGTTTTAATTGTCTCAATTTCGTCCCTGTAATTTGTTTTACGTTCAAAATTGATAAAATCGTTCATACCGTTAATGAAACTAACGGAAAAATATGATTAAAAAAATTAAGTACTCCAATTTTCAATCCGGTTGAACCGGTCCAAATATCTTATTTTTTTGATTATTTTATCCTAGATGGTCGTAATAAATTTTTGGCTCTAAAACCTTTAAACGAGCACCCTAAGAGAACCCTGAAACTAAATAAGGAGTCTTCAGGTGCTCGTTAAAAAGCCTTAGAGCTAAAAATTCATTATGACCATCTAGAATAAAATGATCGAAAAATTAAGATCTTTGCACTAATTCAACCGGATTGAAAATTGAAGCATTTAATTTTTTTAATCATATTTTTCCGTTAGTTTCATTAACGGTATTAACAATTTTGCAAAATTTTGCAAATTTGGAACGTAAAACAAACTAAAGGAACGAAATTGAGACAGTTGAAACTAGATGAACAAAATTGGAACAACCGTAAAACTAGAGGAATGACTACGAAAATTTGCCCATTTAAATTTATACCAGCCAAAGAAAATCCAAGGCAATAACACTTTCAATATTTTGCCACAAACTTGTGCCATGCTAAGAAACAGCGAAAGATTAAACTATTATAAGAGGATTTTCATTAAGAATCACTCTATCCAAAAGTTTACATCGAAATGTGGTGTATCATACACTCACATATA